>JAQFVV010008715.1:0-24131 GCA_028023455.1 Epiperipatus broadwayi | reverse complement strand
TAAATTCCTCAGCTATCAGAGCGTGATCTAAAAACAGCCTTACGAATAAATTCTAGTTTTTCTGGAGTGCACAAAAATGTCTACCATTTTTACAAACACTACACTCCTCCCTCCACTCCAGAAAAACCCTTGTTGCTATTCCTTGGTGTTGTTTTTCTCTCGCTACTTCCCTGTTATTTCACTCAGAAATATGCAATTTAACAGCTGCTGAAACTTTTTTTCCCAATTACGTTAGCTTCCGATGTTAATTGCACAAACATTTTATTTCCAAACTTTCACCGATGTTAACATTACTAATTGGGATTGTCATTTTATCCCGGTTTCTCCATCTACGGCTAAACTTATAGTTCAACATATTCGCTACTCCCAGGTTCCAAATGCGACTGCACCATTGTAATATCTGCACTTATGACTGTGCCAAGGTTATAACTGCAAGTCATACTGTGCGGTCAGCAAATAACGTTATACAATTCCCACACTGTTCTTTTCCAATGAAGCTCTCCAATGAATTGGTCTGCCATGAAGCTCTCCAAACGAATTGGTCTGCAACGAAGCTCTCCAATGAATTGGTCTTCAATGAAGCTCAGCCATGGATGCTCTCCCACGAATGGTCTGCACTGACTGCTCTCCAATGAATGGTCTGCAAGCAGATGCTCTCCAAATGCATGGTCTGCAACTTGCTACTGCGTGACTGCTCTCTACTGCTGTCTATTTTACACTGCTTGATGTTACCCAGTTGTCTTATCATTCTCTGACAACTGCAACAATCAATCAATGCACTGACCAATAGAGTAACGTCTCTTATCCAGAAATATTTGTAATCAGCAAATATTTCTAGGAATTGTCGATCGCCATCACATCAATGCACTAATTAAATTCCTCAGCTATCAGAGCGCGATCTAAAAACAGCCTTACGAATAAATTCTAGTTTTTCTGGAGTGCACAAAAATGTCTACCATTTTTACAAACACTACAATATATATGAATGAATAAATACAAATTGGAATTACAAATCCAAAAGAAGGAAAAAATCAACTTATCTACTACTATAGTCAAGATTAAACATATATTCTTCAATTGATTATTGATATGCAATGCACCATTGTGAGGGCAATGGTTCATTCAATATGATTCTTGCTGATCATCATTGGTAACTGATCACAACTCCAACATTCAAATTTTCCGAATATACTGACTCCATGGACTATTGTCATATAAGGTTAGTCCTAGAGCTCCTATAATTTTTCATAATTACTAATCATTCGAAAATATATTTAATCTTCAAATTATTATGCTGGAAATTATGAATTATAAATATAAAAATAATTTAATGTCTAAATTCTTCAAAATTAATGCAAAATTCAAGCAATAGAAATTGCATGTTGATTTATAATTTGGAACCTTTTTGTTCTATTTGTTGTTCCATTACTGCATAAAAGCAGATTGGATATCATAATCAATGTTTTTGTTAAAAATTTATGAGCCACTGCAATCATCATCAATACTTTTTGATTTATACTTGAGAGTGTTGCTTTTTATTTTAGTTATACTAATTTGATATTTTACCATATTACCCTGTAGAGATATATCATTATTGAGTCATGATGGTTCAACCATATAAAGTTAATAATAAAACCTCATTGTCTGACTGTGGTTATAGACTAACTTTTATTTGTTGCTTTATTTCAATCTTTGCTGTTTAATTATGCATACTGAACTGGGTCCCTCTGAATAATGCTTAGGTTTAAATACCTTTTAATATAACTTTTAAAGTCTTTTGAGAATCTGATACTTTAACAAGTTTAAGAATTTATTTTAATATCTTTAATATTATGGGAATGGACTGGCCTTTTAAGCAGAGAAGAGAATACCATTGATAGCATAGCCATCAACAATATCCATGGCCAGATCAAGCTATACAAAGTACAACATGATCACATTTCCTGACCATGACCCACCTCAACTGCTGGAATCAAACCCCTGCCATCCAAAGTATTTTATTTGTTTTGAGGATCAAACTCAAGTGCCAGAAAACTGTATGTTATATAGTCGGCATGCTTCAGACAACAGACACTTAATTCAGTGCTTGAAATATTCCAAGCTAGCTCATACTCTGTCTCAGAGTCCAGCACCTTTAAATTAACACATATAACATTTATAACTTGAAATTAATGATGATGCAGTGATGAGAGAGAGACAGAGAGAATATAGCAAATAATATTAAGCAACATTATTATTTATTTACACACACATATATACTTAACATAATACAACATTTAAAAAAATATAAATGATGACTTTAGGCTATAGTTATAATAGTTCTTCATTAAAATTAATTTCATTTAAAATCAAGTATCTATTTAGTTATTTAAAATATCTTTACCTAGGTTTTCATTTGTGTGTATTTTCCAACTGGTTGGGCTTTTGGTTTAATTGATGGTTCCAGTGATTATCTTCATTTCTTTGGCTCAACAATGGAGAAGAGAGAAGGTATGCAGCAGCATCTCCTCTAGGGCTTAGGCATTTGTTCTGGATGTTGGCTCCAGACAAGTGCAATTGATTTTAGCAGATGACATTGGAATCTGAAGTAGCCAAACATTTTGATGTTGACTATAGCAGTAATTGACTGGCTTACTACTGCATTTACAGTTTCTGAATATCTGCATCTCTGGTTGTTTGGATTCTCAATAAAAACTCGGAGTCTGCATTTTGTATTTTGCCCAAACTGAATAATATTAATTCAAACTGAATAATAATAGCAGCTGTGGCTTTTTATACTCTTCCTCTCTCATTGTTTTAATTCCTTATCATTATTTTTTAATTTTGATCATAATTTAAGTCTGTTTTTAATTACAATTTACATTTACATTTTATATAATCTTTTTCTTAGATTAAACTACTATCTCATCAATAGTTTACATAGTTTGTAGTTACTTTAATTATTAATTTCAATTTTATTATCAATCAATAATCTTGCAAATGTAATTGCATTTCCAAAAGTTTTCTTTTACAAACAAATTTTATTCTAACTTTCCCTATTTATTTATTGCTATATTAATAGCTTCACGCTCTCAAATCAAAATGCTTTAGATTCACCTATATATTTAGAAATTAGGTCGAATATAAGAGTGGCTGCTTTTTTTTTTTAATTTTGTTAATCCTGTGTTTAGATGTGCAGAGGTCCCTATTGTCACATTTTAGGCATATAGTCTTAAGATTATAGCCTTAATATATGTTACTTACGTAATAAGTATGCACTTTACAAATTATTAATTACAACTTTAAATTGTTTTAAAAGATTTCTAACTATAAGAACTTCATACTGACTCATTGTAAATAGAAAAATTTTATGTATGTTAGTTTGTATAGAAATTGTAAACTTAATCAGTAAGTAGTTAATAGCTTTACGCTCTCAAATCAAAATGCTTTAGATTCACCTATATATTTAGAAATTAGGTTGAAGATAAGAGTGACCACTCTTGTCATTTAAAGTCATTAATCTTGTGTTTAGATTTGTAAAAGTCCCTACTGTCATATTTTAGGTGCATAGTCTTAAGGTTATAGCCTTAATATATATTATTGTTATATTATAAAAGGAGAGTTTTCTTTAAAAAGGAGAGAATGAGTCAAATCTTTTTATTTTAGATTTTTTTTTGCCACCCACTCTCAAGACTTTATTCTATTTTAAAAAACAATATAACACAATCTTTTTATTTTACAAAACTGCGTTTTAAACATCTACTTAACTAATTCTTTAATTATGCTTCATTTCTTAATAAATTTGATCATATAAATTTAAAATTAAGACATATGCAATGCAGATATATGTGAGTTTTACAACACATATTTTGCTTGTATTACATTATATATATATATATATATATATATATATATATATATATATATATATATATATATATATATATTTGGCATAGTTGTGTGAACAGAGGTTTGATACTGTTTTATTATATAAGATATTTACACCTATTACAAATAAATAATTAGTAGTACTTATGCGAATATCTACTTACTTTCAAAAATATTGAGAAAGCACAGTTTTTAATTATATAATTGACTGATGGAATATTCATCTTTATTTTATATTTTTAAGAATATTATCTAGCCATTTTACATAGCTCTTAACAGAAAGCATAGCTACTTGTTTAAATAAATTTCAAACACATTTCAGGCTATAATTATAGCCAAAACATCAATGATAATCACTCTACTTCCTAATTTTGATTTCCTCTTTGATTGATTTCTTGCTCTTAGTAAACATCTTCATCTTTGAAACGTACATTGTCTCTGTTGAAGCAGCATGATCACTTGCACATGTTAATTATACTTGTAATGTAGATCATTTTAATTATTTAAACTTGTGGGTTTTTAAATACAATGTACAATTTTACATCCTGAAGAACAAAGAGAAATACCTTAAAAAGAATTATTGGCAGTTAAATTTTATACTTTAAACTCTTTAATAAACAAAATCCTCAGCTAATAACAATCACATTATCTTAATAATATTTAATTATTATTTTTAATAGTTGACAAGTAAATAAATATTATAAAAACTTAATTCACTCTATCCTAGATTGAGACCAGACTGGTTCGATCAAAAATCTTGAGTTAATTAAATCACATTTAATGTATTTTTTTTCCAATGTTATAACTACAGCATGAATGTAATTTGGTATATGAATGCCAAACTTGCTCTTTGGACATTTTATCTGTGAATGTTAGGACTACCTCTATCACACATTTGGCTTATGATTATTTTTATTAATTCACTGGGAATTTTTCAAGTTATATCTTTAATGAGCCAAGGCTTTTCTCTACTGGTGCAATATCATAATCTTACGTGGATGGATTCCACATACAAACTCATCTACAGATCAAGTCTCTACAAAAAAAAGCTTTGTCAAACTCACAATACAAACTAAAATTCTTAAATTTACTTATATGCACACACATACTTCAATCTATCATTACCTGATTCATTATCACTCTACATATTCTTTCAAAGAACACCATTTTTCATACCCATACTTACATTGCTATATCTCAAAGTATTTATATTTTTCATTTTTAATTCTTAACTTTATAAGGCCTATTTTAATTTTTTATTTGGTCATGCTCCACTGTGTCCAAATCACAGACTTATGAGCTAGGTTACTCACAAATTTTGGTTATCATAGGTCATGGATTATCAGTTACTATTAATTACTTTCCAAAGTTTTCACTTTTTTTTTATTTATCAAAAATTATTATCAATATCTTCATATTAATTATTGTCCAATTATCTGAATTCTATTATCATTTATTCCTTAGTTTTATTAACCAGACACTACTTTGATTGCAAAAAATATTATTTCATTTCACTTGTTATTATAAATATTAAAAAAAATTCCATTTTAACCATATCCCTATAACAAAATCCTAGGTTGTTATCCAACATGTCTATTTATGCCAGTCTGTCTGATTACTATACTACCTTTTACCTGGTAATTCCTTTGCCCTTTGGACATCTTTAATATTTTTTAGAATATTCACTCATGCAAGGGAATTGTGAATTGCTTTTTGGTCTTTCATAATTGTCTTGAATGAGTGAGATTCAAGTCACTTCTGGTTGGTCTGAAAACTTTTGTTTTTTTAGCGCTGTTAGAAAATTACCTCTTTTTGGATTTATTTTAAGAGTTCATTCTTTGGCCAAATTTCATGACATTTGTGTGCAGCTCTTTAAGTTAGGGTGTCTTTTATTTCATAAGCAGGTCCAGTCTTATCAAAAGCACTTAGCAATTCAGCCACTAGTCAACTGTTCTCCTCTCATTGCTGATGAACATCTGTTATACATTATGAGAAAAAATGTGTCATACTATCCTAATAATCTGTTATTAAGAGTGTGGGCTAGCCATCAATGCCCTAAATTTTGCCATCTGCCTATGAATAAATGGTAAATGGCTCAGCAGGTCACCATTCCTTACTCCAATAGTTGCTAGCAGGACTTGTTTATACTTAATTAAATTTTGTGGGTTTTCTAAAGGTGAAGTCTCACATAAGCTTAAGAAATTCCCTGAAGATGGCTACATGTGATCATGGTTTTGGCCCCTTTACTTAACTGATTTAATGTAATGTATCTCACCAAGTACCAATGTGTTCAGTGGGAGCTTCACCTATGTATCCAGAAAATATTGGTAATTTTAGAAACTAGTTGACAACTGCATGAGATTTTAAAGAAGTGTGATGTTGATTGTATTCATTGAGAAGATATACTGTAAAACAAAATATATTAAAGAACTATAATTAGATATGGTGTTGAAATATTTCAGAAAGAGAAGTTTTCTGAAGAAATTAAATTGCTGCATCACAAAATATCAAATAAACTAATAATGGAACAATGTGTTAAATATATGGACAAATTTATAAGTAAATTGTTTTCTGTATAGTCATGTCCATAATTGTTTGCAAGTAACTGCTATTTTTAATAATGGTACATGCACATACCCAGAGGTAAATATTTTTTGCAGGTAATTGAGAATTTCCAAGCATGCATTGGACATTTTACATAGTATCATGAATAATCCAGATAGCTATGAAATTAATCACTAAATGAATATCTAGTTTTTTTTTTAAGTATCATAGCATCGGCCGGGACGCGAACCCGCAATCTGGACAACTGCCTGCTAGTCCAAGGCAGTCATGCTGACCTCTCAACCACCAATGCAAGACTAAATATCTAGTTGTAGTCAAAATAAACCAATAAAGCCATTGGAATGATAAACTAACAATATGTATACAAAACTTGATAAATTGTGGAGTCTGGAACCCAAATTCCTTGACTTCATCATTAAAATAAATCTTAATGTGCTACCCACGAATTGGTTTCACTATCACCGAAGAGGTTTTACAAGAATTGACCCTATATGTGGCCTGTGTGCTCATGAAGATGAAACCATAGACCATATTATACACCTAAAACTCTGAAAGATATAATTATAATCAATTCCAACATAAGACCTGATATGATTTTCTCACTTGAAAATGCCATTCATAATGGGTTTTTTTCAATAATAAGGCTTTCTACCTTTGTCCTTTATTCCATATGGATAGTGAGATGCAAAAGTCTCATGGAATTACCCCTGCCACAAATCATACCATTGTTTTATCAAACGCTCAAAAAAATCAAGAAACGTGACCAGCTCCTTGCCTCCAGTAAAGTCTTTGCTGACACCTGGTCTTTAACTGCTCTTTCCTTTTCCTGATTATCAATTCCCACCTACCCAGCATTATAGAATAGTCAATTATAAAAGAAAATATTCATGTTTATATTTAAAATGCTAATACCATTAAACAAGTTCTTAGAATCTCTTCACTATACCTAACCACATAAGAGTATAACATTGTGCTCTCATAACATAATCTAGCCAGATGACAAATAGAACATTATATAATCATATTATTGTACAATTTATTCATTTATTTATCCTTTATTAGTATGTAATCACTATTTATTGTTAATAAAATTTTTATTGAAATGAATTGTGGAATTAATTTTGGTGCATTAAACTCTGATTATAAAATTAAAAATGAGTCAAAAAAAAAATCCACTTTTATTCTGTAAATTGATCATTTTTATACTCAACTAATTTTGACATCTAATCCAGAGCAAATCGCATAATTGTTTTATAACTAAGAAATTATCAAATGGCTTCATTGCATAAAAGCTCTTAAGATGTTTGAGCACCAAAATTGTCAGAACTTAAACTCCGGAGTTTGCCATTTTAACATTGCATACAACATGGGGATTTTTTTTCATATGTCATTGCATCGGCTGAGAGACGAACCCACAACCGTCTGCAACCAACTACTTGCTTGCAAGGCCGCTGCGATGATCTCTCAGCTAACAACGCTTGACAACATGGGGCATTTTGTAACTTCATTTTTTATAAGCTTGCAAATTTTGGTTTTTACAAAAATTAGTTCCACCAAAGAAATTAATAAAAACAAAGTGAGATAATAATAATTCAAACTGAAAAATGTTCTACTTAAATTCTAGTAAACGCAAAACAGATTCAAAATTTTCTTAAAGTAGGGAATATTTAATTTATTTATATTTTATAGTACATTATTATATTTTGAAACACAAGTCAGATATTATAAAACTGTAATATTTAATATGTGAACTCATAGATAGAAAAATTGGTGCATGAATTGCAGAACACTTCTGCCCTAACTGCTGGAAAAAGATTTTTTACTCCTTTTTTTAATAATCTGTCATAGATTTTGCACTTGGGAACCACATGTTTTTAATTTAGTCATGAAATCTTATCCTTTCTCTTTAATGATTGACGAATATTTAATTTTTGTTCTATTTTAAAACTATTGCTAATGATGTTATTCTTATAATTGACTATCAGAGCTTTTTTAATACTCAGATTTTCTCGTTAAAACATCTTTGCTTCGCAGTTATTTTTATATTTTAGTAGCAATCGGCATGATTAAAAGCTTTTTTAATAACTGATTTACAATAAATCAATGCTTTCTAACTTAATTCAAATGTCCATAGGGCGAGATATATGAAAATATATAAAATGAATACTAATTATGTAAATAAATGTAACAATTAAAATTATGCAAACTCAGTTCATTATTTTGTAATTTTAATTATAATTTTAGAAATTAAAATATTAATTTGATAATTTATTTGATATTTTAGGCATTTCTTTTAAGAATGATTATTGAATATTTGGAAATGGGCCATCTTTCCCAGCCTACATGGTTTGGTATTGTACTTGTCCTTGGCTTAACATGTTCTCAGTTGGGTCAGACTATATGTGGAGCTGTAGGGGGCAACATTGCAATGATAACAGGTAAGATATTTGGGCTTTTTTTTTATTGATTATAAATATGGTATTTGAGACCCCATTTAAATTTATCTATTTGTATTTAAAAGCAAGGTCTCATATTTTTAACAGAATAAGTTATTTTATTTTAAATCAAATATTTTTCATAGAATAGATGCCAAGCAAATTTCAATATCATATATATATATATATATTTAGCCAATTAGCACATTAATTTTATTTATTTTAAATCTAATTATAAGATTGTTAACTATCATCTAGTGCTAGTCAGTAAACTGTGACTTATGAACCAAATGTGATTCTTTGCACCCAATCTCATGGTTCTTTTTATTATGATAAACATAAACACATTTTTTTTCCTCTTGCAATTTGTAAATAAATATTTTGATGGCTCTGAGAGAGGGAAAATGCACATTATAAAATTGTCTTTTGAATTCAGCCTTATTATAGAATAGTAATTTAGACAATTTTGGTTTTTGTAAATTCTATTATGTTCTTTTACTAAAATAAATGTTCAATATATCCACATCCATTCAGAAGTTTGCATTTTTCATGAACATATTTTTCTTTTTTTTTTAACAGCTCTTTAATGGGAGAGATCCTTTTTTGATTGTGGCTCTTTCATGGGCGCGGCGGGGGGGGGAGTTAAACAAATTGGCTCTTGGTAAAAAATTTGCCAATAACTGATCTAGTGCAAAAACTCATGTCAGTTTTAAAATAAATAAAAACTGTTGTTACAAGATTTGTTTTATTATATATGAGCATGATATCTGTGGTGATATATTTTATATATAATGAGTAATTAGCTATTAACACTTACAGTTATTGTATTCTTATTTATATATGTATGTGTATGTACATATGTAATAATGATAAATAATATTATAAAAATATTAATAATAATAATAATTATAAAAAAATTCAGAAGTACTTTCAATTATTTTTGTATCCATTCTCAATTGTTAAAAATGTTTAATTTGCCAAAAGTTTTTGTCACTCATATGATATTCCAAAATTCATGAACTGTAATATTTGCCCTTATCTTCTTATTAAAGATTTACTATTTCTATTTATAATTAAGTATTTATTTATACAGCACTATGTTGATAAATTGTAAATGTAAATTAGCAATCAGGCTAATGCACCTTATAGATAACTATACATAAATAATACTAACATTCTCAAACACAAAATAAAGTCTTTAGAAAAGGTAGACTGAATCATCTAACTTTTCGACCCAAATGTTTAAGTATTATTTGCATATGTTAGTATTATTTACGTATAGTTATCTGTAAGGCACATGTGCATTAGCCTGATCGCTAATTTATGTTTACAATTTATCAATATAATGCTGTATAAATAAATACTTAATTATATATATGTTTAATTTCAATCAAGAATGACGTATAGTAAATTTTAAATAATTTCGCAAGCATCATTCATCCAAGCATATTAAAATAATTTAAAGTGACTGTTTAATATTGTCACCCTCTCATATCCAAACACTTAAGATTTGCCCATACTTAAATGTTTAGGTCGAAAAGTTAGATGATTCATTCTATCTTTTCTAAAGACTTTATCTTGTGTTTGAGAATGTTAGTATTATTTACGTATAGTTATCTGTAAGACGCATGTGCATTAGCCTGATCGCTAATTTATATTTCCATTTATAAAAATTATTTCTTTAATTTTTCTTTTACTATGGTTTATTTCTTCATGAAGGATTCTATTTAAATAAAAGTTTAAAATTATGTTTTTTTTTTATGATTATAGAAAACAGATGCTATTATTAAGTCATTATTTTTCTACTTTTTATATGTTTACATAAAAGATGGTGCTCTTTTAATTATTTCTCAATACTACATCTCAATGAATCTATATATAAGGCATTGCATTTACAAATAATTTGTTTTACAATATTATTTTTTGATGTATTAATTTATTATATTTTTCAAATTATTCACTAATCTATTAACATTAGGGATAGCAAAACATAACACATTATTTAATTCACCATATGAATCTTTATAAATTTATCTTGAGTATTTGAAATGTATGGAACCAATATCCTTTAAAAAAAAAAAGTGATATCTAACAAATCAAAAAATAATATTGTATATCAAATGGTATATAAATGCAATGCCTTGTATATGGATTCATTGAGATATAGTATTGAGAAACAAAAGAACAGCAACCTTTATGTAAACATATAAAAAGTAAAAAAAATAATGACTGACTAACAGCATCTGCTTTCTATAATCATAAAAAAAAAACATGTAATTTAAAACTTTAATTTAGATAGAATCTATCATGGGGGGGGGGGGCACATTATAAAACGAAAATTAATGAGATAATTTTTAATATATATTAAGGCTATAATCTTAAGACTATGCGCCTAAATGTGACAGTAGGAACCTCTACAAATCATTGAAATTTAATTAACAGCTAAAGTGCATATATTAAAATTTATGAATCTTATGGCTATCACATAATTACATTTACTTTTGGCAAATTAAAAATGTTTAACATTTTGAGAATATAAAGTAAGTGAAAGTACTCCTGATTTAAATGTTATTATTAATATTTACCTTTAGTATTCAATAATTTTATTTGCGATTTCAATTAACAATGTGTAATATATATTTTTACTTATTTACACATACACACACATAAATATTTATATAAGTATACAAAAACATGGAGTAAATTTCCCTCCTCTCCCAAGGCTATGAATTAAAAACATTCTAAATGTTATGCAAAGGATCAAAAATAAAATATGTCCACTTACTCTTGCAGCTCTGATGTTTATCAGCATATCTTTGTCAACACTGTTGGTAGTTCAGAGAGAAAATAATTTATCAGCCAGACGGAATATCTTTCAAAAACCAAATTTATTGTACATTTAGACCATAGAAATACAGACCAAAAAGTAAAAAAAACAAGTAAATGATTATGAAATAGCATGCACATAAAAAAAGGATATATTTGAGTTAATGTTTGCACAGGAAACTTTTGTGACTTGTTTGTTGTTCCAAAATTAGACCATAGAAATCCAATTTGTCTAAAGTTCATAGCAGGGAAGATTAAAATGAGATGCTGTTAGTAGGTAGTATTAATATCTGTGTTTGAGTTTTATGAAATGATGAAAAACAACAGCCACCCAATAAACAGTAAAGTTTCGGGGAGCTCTATCCAATTGCAATGGAGTCCCAGGTTTGTGCAGCTGTGAAGGGGTCAGCAGTTCACATATGTCTATCCCTTTCCTTGTTTAGAATTTGGAAAAATGCTGTGAAGGGGTCAGCAGTTCACATATGTCTATCCCTTTCCTTGTTTAGAATTTGGAAAAATGCTGTGAATATATTATTCAAGGTCTCAGCCTGGAACACCAGCTTACAGTGCAATGCCCAGATGGAAAAGTTAATTATGGCTGAAAGCCGGATCTCAGAGAATATGCCCTTTTCAATTACTGTCTTGAGGTTCATTTCAATTTGATTTCTTGTCATGTTTTGTTGAAATGAGTTCTTAAATTGTTCAAAGTTGTGCATTCGAAGAGGAAGTGATCGGTAGTCTCTTCCTGTCTTTGACACAATGTGCAATTAGGGTCAATATCTTGCCCCCTTTTACAGTGGAGGAAGGCATTTTTTGGGAGGGCATGCAGGTTTGATTTCAATAGGAAGTCCACGATTTTTGGCGGCAACTTCCAGAGCTTGGTCATCCTTATCATTCGAGGGATGTTGATTGAAAGGCAGCTGGGGATCCTCTGTTTTTGATGGTCAAGATCAAACACTTCTTAATACGCAAGTTTTCTTTGAAATAGGGTTGATGATGTTGGTTTGATGTCATCAAAGATAAAGTTGATCTGCTGTTGAAGGAGCAAGGCATGTCCTCTGGGGGGTGGCTGATCAGTAGGTTGAATGTCCTTTTCCGGAAGTGGGCATTGAGCACATTCATTTTCCTTGAAGATGTTGTAGAGTACATTATGGATGCGTTGTAAGTTGAATATAGTTAGCGAGTGTAGTGAGAGACCATTTAAAGTTTTGGGCTTTTGGAGGATTCTCAAGCTAATTATGGGTGATCAGCCCGCCCAACACAGTTTTCTACAGGCGGTTTCTACTTTGTTGATGAATACCTTGGTGGGGATGAACCCTGCCAAATAGTATATTATTTTTGGAAGAATGAGAGCATTTAAAAGGGCTACTTTCCCAAGGGAAAGGTATATTTTTGACAAAGATGCGATTGTGGTTTCAATTTTCTCTAATAATGAGTCCTGTATCTCTTTACGCATCACCGTGGGTGTTTTGATAGGTTAAATCCTAAAAATTTCTGTGGTGCTGCTTCAAATCCACCAGAGATCTTCTGGCCAGTAAGAATTGACCAAATAGCTGATTTTTTTGGGTTGACAAGGAAACCAGATAATTTGGCATGGTGATCAAGAAGTTGTTTTAGCTTACCCAGTTTATCATGGGATGAAAGAAACACAACTACATCATCCATATAGGAGATGTGATTGATGTTCTCATTAAGTAGCGGAACAGCGATACCAGAAAACGTGGCCTCGATGTTCAACAGCATTGGATTGATATAGGCAGCAAAGAGAAGTGCACTCAGGGGAGAACCTTGGGGGATGGAGATGTAGGGCATAAAACCCGGGGCAATGCGACCATCTAGGGACAGAACACTTCCCGATTGTAAAGAAGATTCTCAATCATTTGAATGTATATGGGTGATACATTTAGCTGTTCCAGAACACTGAGAAGAACATCAATTCTCACGGAGTCGAATGCCCCAGCTATATCAAGTTGGACTGCAATGGGCCGGGACTTCCTTTGTTTCCGCAAATGATCGACCAGAAGGCTGAAGCCGCTGACAGCGTCAGATGTTGAAGTGCCTTTTTTTGCAAATTGATAGCGCAAAAGTTGTTTAATTATGTTATATTGAATCTTGTCTTTAATGATGCTCTCGATGATCTTTGTCAATAGAGGAGTCATCGAAATAGGACGCAGGTTATTGAGATCTGGTTGTGCATCATGCTTCTTTAAAAAAGGTACCATGGAGATGGGACATAGGTTTATTAGGTGATGACTTCCAGTGGCGATGAGGTCTATCATTCCGTGGATTACTGGGATAGTAAAAGCTCTTAGGTGTAAAAGTAGAAATCTAGGAATTCCATGCATGCCAGGATGGACACTTTCTGGGAGTGATTTCAGTTTGTCAAGAATATCACCATCTGTGATGTTATGTTCCATAGGGTTGTTAGTAACAAAAACTCTACGGATGTTAGTGACACCAATAGGTTGTAATTTTCTTTTGTAAAAGTCTCTTATTTTGGAAAGCATGGAGAGGCTGATATATTGTTTACTGTGTATCTTGATCGATGAGGGTGCCTTGTTTTGTTGGTTGGATCCTAGGGCCCATCTGATGTAACCTTGAGTCCAGCAGTGTTGATATGCTAAGTAACTGTGTGCTCGTTTAATTGATAGATATTCAGCCAGGGATTGTTGGGTAGCTTTGTATTGTAGTTTAAGTCGAGTAATTTATTGGATATTTTGTCTTTGTATGGGCAAATGTTTAAGTGTGTCGGCTATCTTGTCCAATTGACTTAGTAATTTGAGGGGACCTTTATTATGTTGAGTGCATTTATGAATATGTGATTGTAGAATATTTATGAAGTTATTCCATTTATCACATGGTGAAAGTGTGTTTATATTAGCAGAGTTGAATGATATGTAAATCTCAGAGATGAGTTGTATAGTGGCAGATTCCTTTGTGAGAATCCTCATTGTTCATGGAATGTTGCCATATGAATATGTGTTATCCACAATTCTGATAAGGACCTCTAGTGCCATGTGGTCCGTAAAGACAACAGGCCACAGGTTAGCTTCAATGAAAGGAGCAAGTGAAGGAGAGAAGTATAAAATATCAATGAGGGACTTAAACCATGATGAATAGAAACAGAAGGCAGACACATCAAAAAGCTGTCTTCCACTTGTAAAGGTGTTGCTCAGTGATTTTAAGTGACTCCTTTCAAAAGAATCGTATGTATGATTAAAGTCACCCAACATCAATGCAGGAAAAGGGTTAGTTCTTAAGACCGCGTTGATAGTGTGGATGATTCTATAGATTATATCTGATGCTTTGGTCATGTAAACATTTATTATGTTAAGTGTCCATCCATTTACCTGTATAATGGCTATGAGGCAGTTAGAGTCTATATGAATTATTTTGAAAAAGGTTATTTTAGATTTTTTATTAAAAAGAATTACTACTCCACCAGATGCAGAGGAGGAGAAGGAATAATGGAAGTATCCAAATTTTTGTATTCTCTGTATGATGTTTTGGTCAGATAGTGTGTGAAGTTTTGTTTCATTGAGGCAAAGAACATCAGGTGTATTATGCTTAAGCCAGAATGATAATGCTTGGATTTTGCCAAGGGAGTTCATGCCTCTGACGTTAATCGATGTTATGTTGAAAGTCATCATTGATAGTGAAACTGCTCTCTCGTGTGGGAGAGTTTTCCTGATTGGAATGTGATCCAGTTTCTAAGACCATAATATTCTGTTCCAACATCAAATTGGTGGGGTGATGATAAGGTTCAGATTGTATTAGGTTCTTAGATAAGTTGAGGTCTGGTGGAATAGGTTCAGGAATAGGCCACAATGATGGAGATAAGTCTATCAGTAAGCGTTCATTATCATTTTCATGTTGACATGAGGCCACTTATTTTGAGACAAAGGGTCAATCAGTTGTATGTTGTTATCTTGGTCTATTGTTTTTGTTTCATTTGTGAGGTTATATGAACTTGTGACTTTTGGAGGATGGTCTCTTCGTTTTTTTTCACAAGGTCTACTTGGTGGGGAATATTAGTCTTTGTTGCATCTCGAAGATTGTCACATTCATTGCTATTGCTACTTTCTTGTGATTGTTCAGAGCTATTTTTTTTTTATGTTTTCTTTTACGTGGAATTCTGTTGCTGGCCATTGTAGTGTCGCTTTGTTCAGCTTCGCTGTCCATGTCTGTTTGTCTGATTGTTGCTGTATCTGATGATGATACGCAATTGTCATTGGTATGCAGCTGTTCAGGAGTGAGTTGAAATTGTTCTGTCTCCAAGGAAGTTTTATCATTAGGAATTTTGATGATGATGTAGTGTGATCTGTGGTATTGCTAGTGATATATTGTTGCTTGAGACTTGGGTATGTATTTGTTAGATGTTGATTTTCTTGATCGCTATCACATTTGTGGAATTTGTACCAAATCTCTCCACAAATTATGCATTTTCTCTCTTGACAATCTTTTTTTAGATGGCCTCTCTGCCTTTAATGGAAGCATTGGGGTGGAAGGCCATGAAAGATGATGTTGAGTGGAGATTCACCATGTTGAATTAGAGATGGGACTGATTGAGATGGAATTCCTTTTTTAAGAACTAGCTGAAATTGTGCAGTGTTGATGTATACTGTGGGATCATCATTGTCTGTTACTAGGTATTGAAATTTGGTAATGGTGTCATAGTCTTTGAAGTGGCGCTGAAGGTCTGCCTTTTCAAAGTCCATGGTACATTTTTGAATTCGCCCTGTTAAAACAACTGGGCAGTTGAGGTCAATGTAGACAAGAAATTTGTTGTTTAGGAGTTTATGACTATTTCTAAAGGCAGCTTTAACTTGTTGGTTTGTGTGAAATCCACCAGATGGTGCCAATCTGCTTTCATTTCTTCACACCTACTCATTTTAAAAAGTTTATTAAAAATATTAAATCAAAAAAGTCTTTCAATCCAAGCTGCTCATCAGAGCAGGTAAGCTTTATAATATATTATTTACAAAAATGAGTCATAGCTATAATCTCCTAGAAAGGGAAGATCTCAGATCAACCCGGCTAACAAGATCGCACAGTGATAGTAACGTAAAGCAATATATTTCCATGCTTAACATAAGCCCTAATGAAAAAAATAATAATATAAGCTATCAAAATTACTCTAAATCGGTTGATACAAAGCAGGAAGGCCTTGGCTTTCTTAATAAAAAAAAAAGTAAAAGCATTCAGCAATCAAAAGAAACTCTTGTGAATCCAAGCAAAAATAACACGACCGCGATTTCTAAAATGCAAAAAGTTGTTACGGTAAATTCGACCGTAAACCTTAAAAAAATCAGAATTTCCCACTAATATCTCACAAGACCTATCTAAACCTATCAATGCACCTGAAAAACCACATACTAAACACCCAAAACAACATCATATGTCCAAAAATAGCCCAAATCTAGCAGAAAATCCTTTTGGAGATTTCAGCACGACAAGTTTTGAAAAGTTTTTAAATGAAGGTGGCGTATCACCGGTAATGGCTATAGATCTCTGTAACGATCCTTTAGATGAACCAAAAATCACTTTACAAACAAAATTAAAAGCTCATAAAGGAGAAATAAGTAAAAATACTCAGCCGCAATCTGATGGTTTTATACCATTGCAGTTCAGTATAATTTAGCTAATTCTACCTAAATATGACAAAATCAGCGAAAAAATTTATTCAAAATATAGTATTGTACACCAGCATGCTCATATCACGTTTTAAGCACAAAATTCAAGTGGAAAATTCGATTTGAAATCCAATAGCAAAATACACAATTCATATATCGTTCCAATAATAAATTTAGGAAAACCGCTAGTATCACCGACTGAAATAAACTTTATTGAAACAGATTTTCCATGCATTAACACCAATTTTCAAACCAATAACACGATCTCTGACCCCAATCTAGCAGATAATCATACTATAGGTTTTCAGCCTTCAACATCAAATACAAATGTCAATTCCAACCTAACAAAAAACCGAAGCTATGCTACGGTATTGGGAAACAATAAATCTAAAGCCCATATCCAAGAAGCAACTGAACCAGATATTCAACACAATGTCATGGACTTCATTGATGATGATAACCTTATCTCAATCAATGATGAGATCAACACAGAACCATACCAACTTTCCCAGTCCTATATGAACAATTATGAAGCCATAAGCCAAGAATTTAATTCTAGAATTCCTTCAGTGTTATTTAATTCCTTCCTCAACTACCACAGCGATAACACATTGATTCTAACCACCACTAACGACCTCTGTCAGTTATTCACTTTTCCAACGGATGATCTCTTTCTGCTTCTTAAAAGTCTTCAATTAACAGAATCTATTCGCAGGGTCTATCACCACCCTAACAGATGCTACTTCATTATTGAGTTTCAGAATCTACTACAGAAAGAACTCTTTAAAAGACAACAAATGTTCTTAAAAGACCGATATCTCATCAAAATAGATATGAATAAACCAAGAACAGCCTATGGAATAGCACGTAACTGCTACTTTAATTTCACTGATGCTGATCTACAGAGGCTGCTTGCTAGATATGGTGTGTTAACTAGTTTCAAGTACCTCGCAGAGAGAAGGGTAGTTATTGAGCTTCCATCCAACAGCGCTGCCTTCTCTCTCAAGCTCAATCAAGGCGTCTCTCCATCGGATATTCCTATAACTCTGGAAGAAAAAAATGTCAAATTTACATAGCTATTCAAGGTGTACAACCTCAGTGTTTCCACTGTGGAGACCGATCACATCTTGTAAGGTCATGCCCAAACAGAATTTGTGATGTCTGCAACAGTAGGAAAAGCAAAAATCATAGATGCAAAAAAAATACGCAAAACTTAATTCAGCTATCATATTCTTCACCCACTAACACAGAGGACCACATAAAAGATCAGATACAAGACTCCAACACTGATTCACTGTTGGAAAACAATCTAGAAATGGACCATCGCACTTCAACAAACTCATCTAATGATTACACACCGGTCAAACAATTCCAGCCTCCCATTCTACAACACAAAACACAAAACCACACCATCACCCATATGAACCCAAAACAACAAACATCAACTACCAACATGACACCCCAGAAGATGCAAGAAGCATTCAAAACTCACTCAAAGGAAGATCATCCAACAAAAGCTCCCAACAGTGAACCATTATCAACAAAACAAACTCTTCCAGTCACAAAGTCTCAACAAGAACATCCCATTCCAAACAACAAAAGAAAAACCCAAGACTCATCCAGCTCGCAGCCAGAAGACATTAACTCATCTACGGCTGACTCAGACAATGATGACAAAAACAACAAACAAGCAGCAAGCCATGCTACTAACTTGAGAAAAAAAAGAGAAAAAAGAACTAAACTAGCTCAATCACTCAGCACACAAGAAAGCAGCTCTTCCCAAAACACAGCTTTTGAAAATGATCACAATGAAGATAAACACAATTCCAACCCCTACTTAAGCTCCAAAATACCTGTTCCAACTCAACTGGTAACGGTGTCACATGACCCTAACAAACCACTTAGTGAAAATCAGAATTTTATGTCAATAATCTCCCCTATGTGATGTACTAATCATAGCTTAGTATACATAACCTACAAATCTCTGTAACAACTCAACATGCTTATTAAATTGGCCGGAATAAACATAAGGGGTTTTAACACTCTGGGCCGTGTCTTTGCACTTAAAAGATAGCTAGACAAAACAGACCTCCACATAGTCTGTCTATCCGAAACTAAATTACATATAAACTCAAATTACCAAATAACTCAATTGATGCAACAATATGGTCTATTTCATTATGTACCCTAAAACACAGCATCTTCTGGAGTTGCTTTTATAATCAATAAGAACCTGACCTACAGCTCTTTCAGAACACTACACCTTAGCAATGATCTATTGGTCATTAAGTTCACTTTTGGAAATATGGCAATAAATATCATTTACTTGTACATCAGAAATGATGCTTACTCAGCACAACTAGTAATCAATAAAATCAATTCTCTTCTCTCTTCAGATGCCTCCCCTATTGTTTTTTTTTTGGTGACTTCAACATGAGTTACGATAACTTCAACAAAAAACATATTCACTTAATTAATAGTCCTCTTGTGTGGAGAGGGTTTTTTCCCTCCTGGATCATTCCCTTCTACACACTGCAAAAGAAGTCCCTAATTGACCTTCTCTACTATTCACCTGAACTTCACTTTGACATATGCACCAAGCTTCAATTGGTACCCTTCACTGATCATTTAGCTCTTCTAATTTCACTTCATATAGATCCCACCACTGCAGTTCATATAGATTATACACCTACCATTAGACTACTCAACAAAGCAGCAACTCCAGAACTCATTTTCTCTGAAGCATATATCTTAGTTCCAAAAAATCAAAATTCTTACTTTGCCTCCACTACAGGCTTGGTCATCTTTCACCGGTATATTGAGCTCACTCATAGACTCGTACACAAAGAAAACCAAAGGTCCAAATCAACTATTAAAAGATTTGGATGCCATAAAAAACAGGTTAAAATCTCTACACCATATTGACATTCATCCCCAAGATATTTTGGAGCTAAAAACTCAATACCATAACAAGCAAAAGGTCCTCGCGCATTACATTGCTACTAAAAGGTCTAAAATCTTCTTGGCCAACCAGCATAGCTGGACCCGCAGCTACATTCGCTGGGAAATTGGTTTGGTGGCCAGACCCACACCTACTTCATTGTCAGTAGATCAAGGTTGCCTCAGTGGCCCAGCAATGCTTGCAAAGATTCATGAACACTTTCAGGCCAGGCTACAGAATTATAAATTTGAAATTGGAAACATCTGGAATCACTTGGAAGATGGGATTGCTCATGATATCAGTGAAAATCAGATAATCCAAAAGCTTATGGCCTATCCGGAGAGTGTTCATCCGGGACTCCATGGAATTCCAAGATTTGTACTTGTCCACCTGAGACATTTCACATCGCCCATTGTACTGCAGATGATAGATGTTCTTGCAGGAGAGTTTCAAAACATTCCAGACCTGTACCCTGTGGCCCTTGTTCCTTTCCTAAAAAAGTCCATCAATCCCTCTACCCTATCCAACATAAGGCCCATTTTCATGATTCCCCTCCTAATTAAGATCATCGAGGCCATAGTCAAGGACAAAATCCAAGATCAATTCTATACACACATCACGCCATATCAATTTGCACGTAAGGGCTCTTCCATCACGGATGCAGCACAGCGTTTTCTTCTTCTGGTAGAACACATCAGACTGCACAAAAAATCCAAGCCTATAGTTATTCAACTTGACTTTGCCTCAGCTTTTGACTCTGTTATACCCACTGTCCTACCTCAAACTCTCCTTGATTATCAAGTCCCTGGCATCTATACCAGAATTATTGGTAATCTACTTTTGAACAGATCTATCTTTATGTCACTGGATGGAAGACTGTCCAATGGTTTCAGACCTCATCTTTCCATTCCCCAGGGATCGCCACTTGCCACTCTCTGCTTCATCACCTATATAAATCCTATGCTCAGAGAGATTGAGTGCAGACTCCCTGGAATTTTCGTGCCAGCCCTGAAACATCATGTACAACACATAACCTATGTTGATGATGTCACCATCTTCCTCCCCGATAAAACTCACCTTCCAGCACTCACACAAATCATTGATAAATATTCAAAGAAACTAAATCTGAACATCAACTACAGTACGTCCTCCATGTGGAAAATCAGTACTGGCTCAGTGATTCCGTCAGTCTTTACAGCTGAGCCGCAACTCTTCCTCAGTTTTCCTATGGCCAAGTCCAGACTTGCTATGGCAAAAGATATCCAACACTCCATCTTGGAAAAAACTAGCAAAGTGGTTCGATCTTTATCCCGAATCTCTCTTTCCCTGCTGAGCAAAGTAGCCCTTCTCAACATGCTGGTGTTTACAAGATTGAATTATTATCTTCCCATAATTAAACCCACTAAAGCATTTCAGTCATCAATGAACTCACTGTGTTCAAAGCTCATGTGGAGTGGAAAGATTGTTGCCATCAGCATCTGTAAGATGCAAATGCCCAGAGAGTTAAATGGACTTGGATTGCACTCTGTTTCAACAATCTATTTACAGAAGGCAATTGCAGTTCTACGTGCAATTCACTTAAAACAGCCAGAACTAAACCTAGCCACTCCAGTGGAACCTACAGACACACCGCCACCTCTTGATAGCAAATGGGCCACAATTATTTGGTTACATGTCACCAAGCTGATAAATCTATCTAAAACCTCTTTTGAAGGTAAAATAACCTACTGGCAGGCCTATAACCTCAGATTTCAAAACCAGACTGCCCTCCTGACCACATTGAACATAGACAATAAACCATTGCTTAAAAAATTGAAGAACTGGTTTGTTAAACCAAAATACATAGATTTTATCTTAAAGCTCAACATCTCATCCTTACCCACTAACCATTTCTTAGTATGGAAAAGAGGATTCACCAAAATCAATCCTCAATCCAGCTATGTAATACTGCCGATGAAACCATCCAACATTTACTCTATAATTGTCCGTTTCTTTTCCAAATCAGAAACTTCATCACAGAGAAAGTTACATCTGACAACGGAGAAGCCTTAAATATCCAGAATGCCATCAAGACAGGAATTTTTTCTCTTATCCGATTCTCTGTCTTCCTTACCTTTGCAGTCTGGTTGACCAGATGTGAATGTGTTTTCCGTCATTCAGGATCTTCGGTCACAGAGACCTTTATAGGTCTTGTCAAGAGCATAAGTGCCAGGGACCAGCTGCTTGCACCAGAATGGTTATACAAAGAGACTTGGTCCAGGATTGATCTGCCAAGCATTTGATCTTATGAACTTTTGCAATCAGTCATTGCAGTATACCATGTATGAAAACAGTATCATGAAATTAAGTAAACTTTGTTTATAAAATTTTTTGTTTTTTTAAAAAAAAAAAAAACTTGTTGGTTTGTGAACTGGATGATAAGATATCTTTCATTTGGATGAAAGAGGATCTTATGGATCGATTTCCACCAGCCATGTGCTTTACATAGTTCATATAGTGATGATGTAGGGAATGTGTATAGATTTAAACAGTTATCTGTAGTGGAAAGTATGAGAGAACACTCATTATAATAGTTGAGTAGAGATTTGTGGAGTGGCAATGGGATGGTTTGGTTAAACTGTTCATTTATTATTTCATGGTTCTGAATATCACAAGTAGGATTATCTGTAGATGTTGTTTGAGGATTAGAGTAGTTTGATGTAGACTGTTCTGTTTCTATTTCTTGTAAAAGTCGAATTGCTTCCATGTATTTATCAGGTTGTGATGTTTGATGATGTGTATTTATCATTATGTTAGCTCTGACCTTGTTTGCATATGTCATTTCATTCATCATTGAGCTTGTGGTTTTATTATGCTCAGAGTTGTGAGGTAGTTGGTTTGAATCCCTGTATTCAGGGCCTGTGATATTGAATTTGTCAAACTCTGGGTGACTTAGTGAAGATTGTTTTGGAATGGGAGAGTGCATATCATTATGGTTTATGGTCGATTTCTGATTTGGTTTAATTATTGTAGTTTGGGAATTTTTATTTTCCTTTAAATGTTTTGGAGATTTTATGAGATTTAGATTTGTGTTATTATATAAATTATTGTTGTTAATCTGTTTTCCCAATTCTGGATTATTTAGTGGAGATAGATTAGTTTTTGATGGTGTTTGTAAAGTTTTGGTATTCTCTAAGTGATTCATTTTTTTGTTTGAGGCTGTAATTGGGGAATCATCATTTTTCCTCTGTTGCAAAGTTTTCCCGTTGTTTCGCGAGTTTATGAGAGGAATTATACTTTTTTTAACGGTATGATCATTTCGAACATTTTCACCGCTATTTTTAGGTTCATTAGGGGTTGCAATCTTTGCATTTACAATTTGGAAATCACTAGATAATTTCGAATTATTTTCCCCTTTCACGTGACAGTGTTTCGATTTTAGCATAGATTTTATTATCGGGTTGTTAGTAGTCGAAGAAGAAAGAAATTGATTATTTGAAATGCTTTCTACCATTGTAGATTTATTCTTAGGTTCTTTGGAGGGTTTATTGTTGTAATCCAAACTTTGGGACTCATCAGAGGTTTTAAGGTTAGAATATATATTTTTCCTCCCATTAGAGCGTTTAGGCCTTAGTATAGGCTTTATTACAGAGTCCATTTTAGCGGTTAACCGTAATTAATAAACGTTATTTAATTTAATGTTTCAAAACTACTTTAAAGTAGTAAATCGCGCTAAATAATTGCATAGAATAATAAAGATTGTACTCACAGATATAGTTTTGTAATTTTCTCTCGAATTTTTCCATTTTTAGTGCAAATATATTCACATCAGATGAGAGATGATGCAGAAGATCTGCATTCAGAGGCCACCATTAAACCGGAAAT
>JAQFVV010008714.1:0-24180 GCA_028023455.1 Epiperipatus broadwayi | reverse complement strand
CCCGGACTGGCCCCCAAAATATATATATATATGAGAAAAAACTTACTAACAAAATATTGATGTTTTAAATATTTTATTATACGTCATTTTTTAAACTTTTTCTTTTTAAAGTATTTTTTCTTTTAAATCGTATTTTATAAAATCCAAGATGGAAGATTCAACTATTGGTGGTCCAAAAATAATTAAAGGGTTGGAAACACTATTGTTTTAATCTGGGGAAGGTATTTTTAATTAAAGTTTTTACTTAAAATGGGATTAAGATTAAGATTTTTTTTTGTTATAAACATTTCTATCAAATCTATTTCTAATCTAAAAATAGATTTGAATATATTTTTGGAATGTTATCTAACAGTTGCATCTTTCAAAAACAATGAACAAAACAATGAACAAAGAAACGTAAAATTTCTGTTAGATCAGAGATTAGATTTTAAGGCTAAAACTAAATAATTAAATGCATTCCAGAAATACCTGGGCAGAATATAAAATGGATGGATTTTAAATTACAGAGAGATAAGCTACTACTGAGAGAACTGTATTGTTAACATACTACTCATTATGAAAATGAAAATGACATAGTAGTAATTCCACCACTCTTCTCGGCCCTGATGGGTCATCATCTTCCATGGCCGTACCATTCTGCTGCCCAAGAGTGAAGTAAAAGGCCGACCTAAGAACTTTAGTATGCCAATAGAAGCTTGCTGCCATCGAAGAACTTGCATTTCAATTGCCATGCATGTGCCGTACTAAATTGGACTCTTAAAATTGCAAGGTAACTTTTCAAGCCATCACCTCAAACTAAATTTAGCCTAACTCATCTATCAAGATTTCTTCTAATATATTATTTAACTTTGTTTTTGTTTTAATATGTAATTTGCTCTTAGGTCATTCCTATAAATTTAATTCTCTCTCATATGCTCTTAACTTTCCTTAACTTTGGTGCGGTCATTTATTTATCTGTATTTATTATTTGATTAATATATCTGCCTGCTTATTATTAATATGCCAATTTCCAGCAACCTGGAGAACTTAATTTTTAAAATCCTTTTTGTCTTTCCATTGAATCTCCATTAATTAAGGTTTTTAACATTCCCTCAAAATATATTACATAATATATGTTCGCGAGTTTGTTTTTACGAATCAACATTTTATGTTGGTTATTATAAAATTATTTGTTCAACTCCGAATAGAATAAATACCTGGGGTAAATAAACCATTCAAGCTAATTAACACTTTGAAATCTTTTAAAATGTTTTTTTTAAATTCTGAAAGAGTAACCCATTAATTATTTTCTATAACTGCCAGTCTTCTTTTATTTTCCATACTCTTAAAATTTCAAATATTGTATTTAAATATTCCAGTTACTCTAAAAACCATGAAAGTAGGATTGAATTATTTTAAATATCAGAAATGGAAAGGTGGGTAAATTTTAATATTTTACTATTTTAGTTATTAAATAAAATCTTGTGTCTATATATATTATAACTACATAGCATATTATTTGTCTAAATTATAGTATTCAAACAAGGTTTATTTATTTTAAAGCAGTAAATCATCTTTCATGTCATTAGTGACATTCATTCATACTGCGTTACTGACATTTGGCCTATCTTCATATATATATTCTGTGCTTCTAATCTTCTAATCTGGGGGTTGTGACAAGTTCAAACCCATAGATTTATTTCTCAAGCCTTGTTCTGAAGATAGTTGACCTTCCCAGAACCATTTATTTCATATAAAAGGACTTCTGGCGATGATTCCCTAAGTCTGGCACAAGCTATGTCTATCCACTTTCTTCGCAAAAAAAAAGAGCCTGCACACCGGCGATGTCCACGGTATGCCTATCCACTTTGTCTTTCATCCAGAAGCACGACTTTTCCTGTTATTTCTTGATTATTATGTCAGCACCGCAAACTTCTTCGTATTATTTCTTTTGCTTCATGACCCAGTTTTAATGCTCTAATATTAAAACTGTGCTCTGCTCAAAATATATATAAATGCCAACTACTTCTAGTTTGATTAATTAAATTTATTTTAGTCTTACACAATCCCACCATCGTAACTTATTTCTGTAGTTAAGAGTATCTATTTGCCTTGGGGGAAATAAGCATTCTTCTTACCAGCACTAATTAAAAGAAGTTTCATTAAGTATTTTGTCATATAATCAAATATGTTTTCAAATGTATTTTATTTATTTTCACGACTGTAATGGCATAAAAATAGTTTGTATTATATCTTAATGAATCTCAGAATGCTCTTCGAAATAATGTTAGTCACCTTGTTTCAGAACTGTATATAAAAGCGTTAATAGCAATTTTATGTAAATTCTTTCTAATAATCGATTGGCATTTTAATATTGGATGCACCAAAGATGTGTGTTTATTTATAATACATTATTTAGCTAATAAAAGAGCATATGAGAAATAATAGCGCGACTGACAATATATAATTATCTATCGTTTGATATACTGCTTGCTCACTCACACACATACTAATGTATACAATTAAGTCATAATGTATAATAATTTGTCATCATATTAAACTATATTTTTATTGTCTAACTTATTTGAGTAGTTTGAAGTCCTTTTTTTTTCCACTTCCACATGTACAACAATGTATATGCATATTTTAATTTAGTTAATAGATGTCTCATTGTCTTCTCTGCTCTGCTAGTGGGCCAGATTTAAAATTAATTCTCATGTAACATCATTGTTATGTTATCCATTAAGTGTTTGATATTGAGCTTAGAGAGTGGGTTCGAATCCAAGCTGGTCCCTGACCTAAATCTTGGGCTTGACTGGATTTGAAGTATATTTTATGAGTTCCAGCTCATGTTAGATGGATAAACATGTTTTGACCGGTACAATAACAAGTGCATTTAAAATGAGGTAAATAATATAACATTTACATTCTAAGAATGCAGGTAAAATAATTAAAGAATTATTAAACAAAATGAATGTATAAACACAATGTAACCATTGAAATGTACTCTTAAAAATGATTATTAATGCAAATCTTATTAAAGTAGATTTTCTGACAATAGATGTGCTTATGCAATGATATTGTAATGGCAATGAAGTAGAAATAAATTTAGTTAATAATAAAATATTTATTTGTAACATATAATAATCCTTATAATAAAAATATTTGTTTACAAAAATATTATCATTTCTTTTAATTTACTATCTATAATTTACAGATAATATTAACTAATACATTGGTGTGCCTTTCTTAAAACCATTTCTACAATTTTATTTTATAAGTTGTATTTACTACCAATAGTTCTCTTATTTGCCAAATACAATCTTTATTTCCAAACTCACATAAAACAATATAATTCTATGTCTTTGTCCAGGTGACTAGAAGATATAGACTTTCCTTAATCAAGGATAGTATTAAAATCAGTATGGAGAATGCTTAATAAAAATTAATACAATAGCAACAAATATTATGCAATATAAAAACACAACTTGAACAATATCTATGTTGGGCAAGGAAATAACTATGCTTGACCCTGATAATACTCCTTTAAATAAAAAATTATAATAGAGTTAAAAATAAATTTGTAAAACTGATAATGCCTGTGAATATACACCAAAATATATACTAATATTAAAATTCTAGTCATAGTAAACAAGAGAAATATAAGCTAGCAAAAATACAATCGAGCACCCAGTATTATATCAGGCAGTGTTGATGAATGAATGAGCCACAGCTCTCTCTTATGGAGGAGCTAAATACCCATAAAAGTAATATAACATCCACTTAAAATTGCTCAAAAATACTACTAATAAATAATAGCATAGAGCTAATGATAATAATAAACATATGAATAATTGTTCATATCACACACCCATATAAAAGCATAATTCATTCACTTGGTTTAAGATTATATATCTACTGACAAAATTTATTATTGCATAACAATGACAACCCTTTATGTATAAATTATTTGAAATTTCCATACACATACTAATATCTATAATATTTTCATTCATGAAATACTTTTCATAGTATACAAAAAAGGCTGTCCTACCTCTGGATACAATCATTTATAATTTAAATACTCTATCTCTGGATACAATCATTTATAATTTAAATACTCATTTAGAAAAACTCTGGAATAATAAAACCAACACATAAAATAAAACTTTCTACTGTATATCTTACCGATTCCATCTCTGGATTATCATTAATACAAATATATTTATAATATAACAACTAATAATAATCGTAATATAATACCTATAAACTATGGCTATAATAATTCTAAAATAAGAAAAAAAATATCCACAATAACTATAATACCATTTTTAGAGATTAACAATTCATTTCCTTTTTATAAGGAAAACTACCACTTTTCAGTTCTTTTGTTCTTTTCTTGAAGTGATATATAGACATGTTGCCCTTTACTAAAGTAGAGCAGACTCACATACATGCACAAATATATTGGAAAAAAGTTTGCAATAATTTCACAAATGTAGAATAACAGGATCTGACAGCAAATGATTCTAATGGCAAACAGTCTCTTTCAAGACATTTTTTTTTAAATAATAGCAATAAAAATCAAAGGAGCATTGAACAGAATGATAATTCTTTATCTAAAATTGCTCTTTATGAAGTTTTATTATTGCAA
Organism: Epiperipatus broadwayi; assembly: GCA_028023455.1. NCBI lineage: Eukaryota > Metazoa > Onychophora > Udeonychophora > Euonychophora > Peripatidae > Epiperipatus > Epiperipatus broadwayi. The sequence continues at coordinate 19,547 of JAQFVV010008714.1, read as the reverse complement.
GTTGATTGTGGGTTATTCCTTTTTAAATATAAACACTATACTTGAAACAATCAGCAATTGAAAAGCAAAATATTCAAATCAATAAATAAATAAGTAATTTTGAGATGAATAGTTAGATTATTTGTTTTAATGTGAAAAACCTGAATATAGTCTTTTCATTATAATAATTAAAATTTTGGTTTTCATAAATTTGTCTTTGATTATAATTTTATAAAATACTTTTAAATAATTGTCAATGCTTCTTTTATCATTCTATATCTCAGTTTGACATAAACAGATTGATTATTTTGATAGCAAATATTTAGTATTAATAACTAATTAAAAGTTAGTTAACACATGTCAGAGATAGTCTTATAGCAATGTTCAGAATTTAACTAATATTATATAACAATGAAATAATAGATTTTCCTTATGTGATTTTTTCCTTTGGCTTCTTTAAACAAATATTAAAATTTTCTAAAGTATTTTTTAAAATTATTGTCAGATAAATCAGTTAAACCTATGCTTTTAGAAGAAACCCTGCATGGATAACTTACTGATTTTTACTCTATCGTAGAGATGATAAATAATAAAACTTTAAACTTTAACACTGACTTAAAATAAATAATCAAATAAAAACCAAACAATTTACTTCAAAATTAAAATAAAATTTAACTTTGAAGTGAAGATTACATGAAATGAAGTATAAAGAAAAAGTATCTTATTTTTTTTCAAATGTGTCCATTTTTATACTAGTGTGTGTGTGTTTTTCCATGCACCAAGATCAATACTGCATTTCATCTTTATTAAACCAATTATTTTCAGGTCTGCATTATAATATTCAAATGTTTAGTCATTATTGAATTTGAATTGATCTGATCTTGACCTTGCACTTTAAATTCAATCAATTTCGTCATGTAACCATCTAGACAATAAATGAACTTGTTAATTAATAATTTTTATTAACTCTAAATATTTTCAAATTAAACATTCTTTTTATTAACTATTTCACAAATATTAGTGTAACTGATGCTATCATTTAGAAATTATAATTTTTTTGTCTTCATTTTAAAATTGTGGGAAAACTGAATAGATTATAAATGTGGCTAAACTATCATTCTCTGCCTTTTTTCTCTTTCTATAGGTATGTGCTATATTTTTCTCTGTCAAAAAATGAATTTTTTATTACTTTTTTATGAATAAGGTCAAGTATTATCTTTCTTGCACAATTTATTAGATTATACAGGGAAAATAATATATAAGTAAAGGAGACTGCATAAATGTATTCAGAAACAGACTCAACCAGCTCTGATGAGTTCACAATTTCTAGGCCTTTTGATTCTGAGGATAGTGTTACATCCAATGATTTAGAAAAACCCCATTACCAACCAAAAGGCAAAGAAAAAAATGTACCTGTAAAAGTTAGCAGTAGGCCAGGCCCTTCATCCAGTAGCTATATGTTACTGAATGCAATGGCACAACAGGTAAAGGTAAAATATTTTACAAAGATTCTGGGTTTGAACTTCCCTATTTCAGGTGAGTATTCTCATTTAGATTTTTTTTTTATTACCTGATAAAAAAATATGTGCAAAGATTATTGAGAAAACAAATAAATATGCTACTAAAAAAAATGAATGCATAATTTGGAAAATGAAATGGATCAAGAATTATCTGCCTTTTTGGGGATGGCATTGAAAATTTCATGTAAGGCCCATGTTATTCAATTGAATGACATTGGAATTTTGAGCCAAGTTTAAGGCAACCTTACTTTGCAGATATATTGCCTTAAAAAGATTTTAGCATGGTTACATTTCAATGATAAAACAATTCCAGTAAGGAAAGTGGAGTTTTTGACCATATCTATAAAACTGGACTAGTGATAGAGAAATGCAATATTAATTTTAAAGCTGCATATCAGATGCACTGAGAGATTTCAGTTGATGAGGCAATCACAAAATTTACAGGGCATAATACCATGAAGCAATACGATGCATCAAAGCCAATAAAAAGAAATTTCAATCGGTGTATGTGTGCAGATGGCCACAATGACTATGTGCATTACATGGAAGTGTATGCAAGCAAAGAATCAAATTCAAATGCTCATCTATGCCTTGGTACTCATGCTGTGAAGCTAGTAGTTTTGTCACATCTTGAAAAACAGCATTACATTATTTGTGTGACAGATTTTTTTTTCAAATATAGAGCTAGAAAATGGACTTTATGAAAATAAATTATATTTCTGTGGGACAACATTGATAAAGAAACCGGTCTTCAATTTTTAGTATGGATGGACAAAAATCCAATAGCTATGATTACTAATGCTTATGCACCTTTTGTAAATTATGTTGTTAGCCAATGAAATAAAAATGGAACATGTCAAACATTTCTATGTCCACCTGCAATAAAAATCTTTAACAAGTATATGGGTGGTATTGATTTGGCCAATCAAAAGTGAAACTAATATTGTTGGGACAGGAAATCCCTGTGATGATCCTTGCAACCATTTTGGCACTGTTTTGACATAGCAATATCTAATGCATACATTTTACATTCTATTTATATGGCATCTAACATTGACTGTCTTATCTCAGAGAACCTTGTTAATTGGTGGATTTTCTTTAAGGTTAAATATTACCCAAATATGCATGTATTTCCACATCTGGCACAGCAATCACAAGGAAACCATACACATGTAGATCTTCATCACCTCAACATTTCCATGTATAAGCATTGTGTTACATGCCTAAAAAAACAAAGATGTGAAACTCACTTTGGCTGTTTGGAATGTGGATTGGTATCTATTTCGGATAGCTTTTGAAGAGGATCTTTTGCTTTTTATCACACTCAAAATATGATACGTGATCCTAATCCTGTTGTACCAGTTTTACCCCAAACATCACTTGCAGTTTCATCACAAATGGATTTGCCAGGATTGTAATTAACGTGCAATCCAAAGGTCTCCAAATGCTGATGCCTCTACTTATGCTCAGAGGAGGAATATGATTTTTGAATAGTTCTAATGGGTAAATTATATTTGCATTTTCTTTTTTTTTTTTTTTGCTTATTGTTTTGCAGCATGATCAATAACTTTTCACATGGAATGTTACTAGTAAGACATTAAATCAATGTATGATTATCTTTTGATTATATATTTCAGGTGAATTCAACCTAACAAATTGATTTTTTACACAGTGACAGATAGCACAGATAATGAACAATATTGTTTTCACTATTCTGCTTTTTTATTGGTTTGTTTTAGCTATCAACACAATGGATAAACTGTTGACACCCTGATTCAAGACTATTTACAATTTATTCCTCCCTGACAATTTGTTTTTATATAATTCAGTAGTTTTTATTATTATTCTGTTTTTACTAGTTTTGGTTTTAGTAACTTGGTTTTCATTAGGTTTTGTTTTACTAACTTGGTTTTTATTAACTTCATTTTACATTTGAGAGGTGTATGACTTCCTGATTTTCTTCCTTATTAAAATTTTGTGACAACTTCATTATTGATTACTTTTGCCAATTGGAAAACATTGTCAGAAATGATTTATCTTTTATTAATAACAATATTGAATAATATGAAATAACATCTAATACTTTGCATATTATGCTTATCTGAAAGACATATCTTGAAAGAGGTAGAATATAAATAATTTTTTTTAATAGATATGAGTCTTAGAACCTTTTTAGTAATCTTTGCTGTTTCTTGAAATGAGAAATTTTTTCATATTCTAAATTTATAAACTGTTTTCTGTATTGGCAATGATTATTCAGTATGATGATGCTGTTGTAACAGTGCTAGTTTATCCAAAGTCTAAAATCAAAAGTTTTGAGCAAATAATGATAAATTTAGAACTCAAATCTGTCGTGCATCTTATTTATCAGAAGAATTTGCCCAATGCATACATATACACCAGTTTTATAATATGCATATATGTCTACTATGATGATCTTATTTAAAATTTAAAATTATATGAAATTTTACTTTTTTTATTGTATTTATAGTGGTAAGTAATAATATTCCCATTCTCTCCATTATTTTTACATTCTGATAGAATTTTTTTTTATCTTTTTATTAGGGAGAACATTTTTTCTTACAGATGCCTTGGGATTTTTCAACTTCTGGGATTGAAGAAAAATGAAGAATTCTTATCCTACTACTTCCATAAGTTCTGAAGCTGTGGATTATTTCATGTAAGAAGTATTATATATGGTTTGAATGAAAATTTTGTGAGAAATACAAAGAAGTTATTAATGAAAATGTAACTTTAAACTTAGTTAATGATAAATTAGAAATTATAAACAAATACTAAAAGTAATAATTTTTTCAGATATTGAAATTCTTTTTTTCCTTACTTTTTTAATGGTAATCCCTTTTCTTATCCTTATTTTTTTCCTTACTTTTCCTAGTTTTTATCAATGTAAAGCAACATTATTAAAACTGAAATTATTGTGAAAAATTAGTATCAAATCAATTTTTTTTTAAATTCAAGATGGCGCCCAAAACCCTGACATAGTTAACAAACCTACAATCCATAATTCATTTAACTCTTTTTTTATTTTATCTTAATTAAAACCTTTTAACATGATAATAGATGTACTCAATTTTAAATTACATCCATTCTTTCTAATAGGCCTTTTTAACTTTCAATATTTCACATGCATGCTCCAAACACACACATACATTAATATAACCATTTATTAATACAATGAAAATAAATTAGCTATTGACAAACATTTAAAATCAATTAAAAATTAACACTAATCTCAGTCAGTTATACTTACTATTTTAAAATTTTACTTTTAAATACTTTCATATAAATTGACATTTAATAAGTCATAATCGTTATTTTAAAAATTATTTATTTTAAAAATCAACAACTAAAAATCCTAACAAATTTAACTAATTATTTCAGACAGCATAAAACAACTTCATCTATTAAATCTATTTGAAACATATTAGAAACATATTAAGTTCTAGATTACCTCTTCTTTAGTTTACATATTACTTTTATTTCTTCAAGTAAATATTCAACCTAAGATAATCATTTAAATAATTGCTAACTAATTAGACTAACTGAATTACTTTAGTTCATATGCTACTGAAACATATAATTTAGGATTCTTATTATAATAATACAGATAAAGAAACTTACTTATTATAATAATATATATATTTAAAAAAATTAATGCTTAAAACATATAACTAACCCAGAGGGTTAAATATATGATTACAATATATATCAGCATTTTCTCCCATGGTGCCAATAGCAAAACTATACAATTACTGAGATAAATAAAGCCACATTGTCATGTCTTTGGGTGGACACAACAGCCTTCTATCTTTAAGAATCCTGAGATATCTTCCAACTCTAATGTTTAATAATGGTGAACTAAATCTTTCATATAATACATAAATGCAAAGTCCTTTATGAAAATATGCCAAGACTATAAGTTTAAAATTAATATACAAGATTTTCTGTATGGTGTCAGGACATTTTTTCTCATTAAATGGAGAAGCCTATGCTGATGTTATCAAAAAATTTACAAATCAGAAGTCTAAATAATATATATTTATTTATAAGTTCAAAATGAAATACAAATGTGTAATGTAAAACTATTTAAAATCTTTATAAATATGATGATACACATATTCCTAAATATGTCTCTTATTAAAATAAAATAAAATTAATTAATCAATATTTCCCCCTGTAACTTTTCTTAATAAACTATCAAATTCACTCCACCTGCAACTTTGACACCATCCACTTCACATAAATACGGTAATGATTATTACTAATCATTTGATAAAGTGAATTATATTTAGCATAGATATAAATTTTAAACTTCAATTAAAGATTAATATATCTGAAATTTTTAGTTGAACACATACATGGAACTATTTACATTTCTCTTTCCCATATATGCTATCTTTTATAAGCGATATCATTTTTTACTTCTTCTTCCTTTTCCTATGTATTGATTTCTACTTTAACATATACCATTTACACATTTCTTAAACATTTTATCAATACTCTTTATTTATATCAAACTAACAGTTTTGACTGTCCTTTACTCATCATCAGAGCTCTTCACAATCCTATTTCCTATTTTGGAAATAGGATTGTGAAGAGCTCTGATGATGAGTGCAGGACAGTCGAAACTGTTAGTTTGATATAAATAAAAAGTATTGATAAAGTGCTTAAGAAAGGTGTAAATGGTATGATATCTTTTATAAGTGTGTTAAATAACTTCCACACATCACCCATTCTTTTGAAATCATATGAATAAAGATACAATAAAAGGCCCAAGATCCCCAAAGTGCATTTCATGCTAAATCAGCATTGATTAGTAAGCCCAGATCACCATCTCTCATAATAATCAAAGATTTTGATCATTTATTAAGATATGCAAATTCTAGAAAAACGGTGATGAAATAATAGCACAGTGGACTCCTGCTATTTTTCGGTAATTTAAGAAAACAAAAAAATAAATATTAAAATCTATCTTTCAATATCTGTAATAAAAAGCAATTAAAAGCCACTCTTTTGGGGGGATTTATTTAGATAGCTGATGCCAATTAATCTTTTAATAATATAAATATATTCCTAATTTGCCACGATTCTCACCCAGAAAGATTAAATATGAATATGGCACTAATAATTATTCAGCCCAAGGTGATCCCTTTAATTTTGCTATTAATGAATTATCTGTTGAACTAAAAAATAAATGTCCATTCTAGGAAACTGCAATAGCAATAATAAGCTCCAACAGTTAAAAAAAAAAGTTATAACTATGAAATACTGCATCACTAAGAGTAACTATTGTCTTGGTGGACTTCTGTGAAAAGTAAATCTACTTTAAATGAATCCAAATGTTAAATTTTGAAGATTTTCTATCTTAATATAAACTGAACACAGTTTATATGTATGGGAGATGATGATTTGGACCAAGTGATGAGTGCTGGTTTAGCACAAATTATATATTGGAGATTATTTATACTTTTGACATATGTGTGGTTATGTGTATTGATTGTATGAGATAGAGTGGATAGCTGAAGAGAGATTGAAAGTCTGTGTTCAAATACCCTATATGTTCAATCTTATGTAAGTCAATTTAAAACAAAAACTCACAGAACATTTCTTGATTCTTCTCAAAATAAGAGATTGATGTTTTTATTTTATTTTTCACTCCTTACACATGTAAAACAGTACTGTAAACATTACAATCATCAAATCTCAGAATCAATCAAAATTTGTAATGATGGTGATTTAGCAAGAATATGTTCTTAGTTCATTCTCATATTTATCTGCATAAATTTTATGCGCCACATTTTGCTTTTGCTGCATTAAAATTTGGGGTTTCTATAAAAAATCTCAATCATTGAATATCATTCCATAAACAAATAATGATCAAACCAAGACGTGCTAATGAAAATTTCAAATTCCTTATGACGATCCTGACGTATCAAAATACAATTTATTGAAAAAAACGTTGACACTAATCTCTTACCTTAATATAATTCTCTACCACCATTATATGCAGTTTAACTCAAGGATATAGGGACTTTGAGGATCAAAATTCATTCTGATACATTAATACCACATGATCTCTCAAGCAATAAATTGTTATATAACTCACCATGTCCATGATTTCCCAATTTTTCTTTTTTTAAAAAAAAAACACCTTTTTTTCCCTTAATCAGTTTTTCATTTTTGTCAAGTTACTCTAAAATAATTTACATATTCATAAAATAAAGTTACTTATAATAATCTTTAGAATGCAATTTGATGATAAGTATTTTTTTTCTTATTTTATTAAAAGATAACTGAATGGCTTTACTCCTTGGAAGTTCATATAAATCCACTAAACATCACATGATCACCATTCTTCATGCTTATTCAAGCTGTTTACACAGAGGCTAAACTTTCCATACAGTAGCACCACTCAGTGCAAGCCATAATAATCAATCTTCTTGCATCCATTGACTAATTTGGCTTGCACTGAGTGATGCTACTATATCGAGAGATTAGCCTCTGTGTGAGTTCATATATAGTTACAGTATCAAAGTGCCAAAACTGGAATTGATTCAAAGACCTTATGCCATACCGTTTGAGCCTCTATCACTACACCAAACCATGCAGGGGAAAATAAGGGGGAAAATAATTGAATGACTTTATTCCTTGGGAAGTTTATATTAAGTCTGGGTAGAAGGACTGGAATTAGTCTGAGGATCTTCATTCCAGAGTCTAACATTCCACCACAGCAATTACTTTAAATATTTTCTAATTAAAATATTTTTTCACCATATGGTTATATAATTGATCTTCTCAATTATCTTACTTTAAAATTTTTGCATATCTCCTTTCTTATTAATATTTGTTCTGATTTATTTAGAAAAAATAAGATTACTTTTAGAATTTAGTAAACAGGTGAAAAACATCACTGGTTCTTGGAAGTATTAATTTTAACACCGATTAATATTTATCATGAAAATTAATAATGTCTTGGCAGTACTTAAATCAAATTTAGCCATACATCTCATACAAATACAAAATATCACACACCATCACAAATGCCATGTTTTTCCAGCAATGACACTTTTGTGAATAAATATAAAGTCTAAATTTCAAACAGATTTTATATGCTAATTTAAATTTCATATTCCTTGTTTGAATACATCTGTATTTCAATACAATTAACAACATTGCAGCATATGGTCAAGAAGTTATCTTTTGATTGTACTATTTTAAATTCAGATTTTATATTTATTAACAAAGTGTTGTTGCTGAAAAAACATAGCAGAGAGTGACTGACATTTTATATTTAAATTTTTAACTAGTAATATGCACAGCCATCTATATCTAGTATAAATATAAATTCAGATATCTTACAATTCAAATTTATTATAATCTTAAATAGCAGAACTTATTATATTTTGATGCTATATATATTTTGCTGCCAGAATCTATATGCATTAGAAACATGGTTTTTGTTGCCAGGCAAATGCAAGGAAAGTGTCAGAAACACAAAAGTGATTTATGTTACATTTTTATTGATTCAGTTAAGGCATTTGATTCTGTTAATCAAACAGATCTATGGCAATGGTTGAAAATTGTTGTAAATAGAGATCATATCTTCAATCAAATGTAATTTTATGTAATCAAGATTATAAATTGTAAAACAGAGAAAGTCTTTACAGTATTACATTTTTATTGATTCAGTTAAGGCATTTGATTCTGTTAATCAAACAGATCTATAGCAATGGTTGAAAATTGTTGTAAATAGAGGTCATATCTTTAATCAAATGTAATTTTATGTAATCAAGATTATAAATTGTAAAACAGAGAAAGTCTTTGCAATATTATTGTCCAGGAACTTACAAAATAAAAAGTGTAACTGAATGAAAAAGTATAATTTCTTGATATGGTTGATGGAATTACAAATATGTAGCTCCTGCTTGTAAAAACAGGGGTTGGAAGACTTTTATGATTCATTCCAATAAACCTAACACTTAAAGTCATATTGGTTTGCTTCATAAAAAAACAGAAATTGGATGAATGTTATGATTCACTCCAATTCAAGTCATATTGGCTTGTTTCCTAAAATGACTAATATTATTTACCATCAGCAGCTTTTTAATCTAAAGTTATGACAGCATAATGGCTTTTTTCAAATAGTAACATTGTGCATTAATGTCAGAATAATTTCATACTATGAATTACTGTCATGAACATAGGTCAATATCTCTGTGATTATACTAATTTTCACTCAAATGTATCTGTTTTATAGCTATCTTTCCTTCTTTAAGATGAATAGTCATATTTAGTAACTTAGTACTAGGAATGGCCCTGCTTGCACCATTGATTTTTTTACATTACTATTGTTTCATTTGTCTTGTATTCTGAACCTGGCCTAAAAAAGTTTTTTTAGTTTGTCAAATCTATTTTTGAATATAAGTTTAAGATGTGTCCACACTTGGTAATTGCATTCAGCATGTCTTTCTTATTTTCAAAGAACTTATTTCATGTGTAGATGCAAAATCATATTGATTTCAAAAGGACTTATGATTACATGAACTCATGAAATCCAAACAAACTATATAAGTAATCTTTTAATCCTAAAAACTCTCAACTTGCACATGCTTTGAATTCGGATACCCTCTCAAAAGACTTATTCCAATATTTCAGATAGCATAAGACACTGTTCAGGCATTAGTATCATGTTTGCATTATGTGTGGGAGATGGTGATCTGGACCAACTGATGAGTTGTATAAGATAGATTGGATAGCTAAGGATTTTGAAAGTCTGAGTTCAAGTCCCTTATATATATCACTCCAAAACAACTGAATTTAAGCATTCCTGGCATTTACAAGGGAATGAATATTCTGGCTCTTGATATCCTTATTATTATCAAATTACAACAAACTTACATATAATTGAACATTATATCATGAGTTGTGGATTAATAATTAACCTCTTAATATCAGTGGTTAGCTGCTCATAAAATCAAGGATTGTTTTCAATCTCCCACATATCTAAGATTTCTCTCTATTATTTTCATTTTTATTATTTTTTTCAATCATGAATGAATCTAATAATCTTTTGCTCTAACCGTAAGAGCTTCATTAGGAATCACATGAGATAGAGTAAGATTTTCTCAAAGCTCGGATATAAATTTGAGTATTCCAGTCATAATATTAAAAAATAAGTTATTTCATTACAGGTAAGTGTTCAAAAGATGTGTGCTATCTATTACAGTTTAAACTATGGGTCTTTCCTAAAAATTCAATCAATTTCAAAGAGTTGCTATATACTTAGATTAAAATTTTTAATCTACACAATCCAGCAGTTGTTATATATACTCTCGAAATAATGAAAGCAGCATTAGATGATAAATAATATGTAGTAAAAATAAAATAGATAAATCCAATATACATCCATTTGTGCGCTTAAATACCTAAGACTGATGTGGCTAACTCACTATATCTAAACGGTATTAGAAGCGTGGTTAATTCAAAGACGAACTTCTCACTAAATTTTGTAAATGTTTTATAGAGTCTTACAAGTAAAATACAAATCCATTTCTCCTTTTTTATATAAATTCTTACTTATTAGATTTTAATATTTAATCGCATTACGCAGCTAAATGACTTTCTTAATAATTTCATTTATTCTTATATTCTTTATTCTTTTTTTTTTTTTTAGTTATAAATATTCTTTCAGTTAATCATTAGCAAACAGTATTAATATTATTTCTAAACATTACAAATTAAAATATGTCTCAGATATGTATCATATCAGAAACTACAGCAACGTACATCATTAATAAATAATTTCATCCATATGATATCGGCAAATGTGACATAGCTAATATTAGTGATAGATATTTTATTTTTTCGATTTATATTTGTAAATTATATTTGTGACAAGCAACTTATAAATAATTAAAATATTTTTGAATTGAAATACTAATGCAAATAATAAACTAGACATTTTAATCAATCGATAATTATGTGTGTTTATAAATGTTAATACGAAGATTTTCACGGAGATTTAAATGATATATAAGAGATTTGAACAGAGATTTTCAAGCTTTCTTCAGCTAGCCACTCTATCTCATACACCCAAATACACATGGCCGCACACATGTATAAAAGACAAATGATCTCCAATATACGTATTTCGTGCTGAACCAGAAAAAAAAGTTGGAGGGTGGGGTAGATTGAAGCCTGTCAATTAAAATTGGAAGATTTGCTATCTTAATATAAACCGAACACTGATTATATATGTGTGTGTGAGAGAGATACTGATCTGTACCAACTGATGAATGCTAGTTCAGCATAAAATATGTATATTGGAGATCATTTGTCTTTTACATGTGTGTGTGGTCATGTGTGATCAGTTGTATGAGTTAGAGTGGATAGCTGAAGATAGCTTGCATGTCTGTGTCAAATCCCTTTTATAGTTATATAAGTTCAAGTATATTTATATAAAAAAAATTATATTTGTATTCAATCAAATATTATTTTGATTATTAATATACTGAATAGAAAACAAAAATGACATCAATCTGGAATAAACTCTATAATATTCAACATATCAATATATAAAAATCAATAATAGCTATGTTAAATGCTATTCAAGAAGGCATACACTGACTGCCATAAGTTGGTTACGGCTATTATTGATTTTATATATATATATATTGGTGTATTGAATATTGTAGTCTTTTCCAGAATATTTTGATTATTATATTTATTTTTATCTGATTATATATATATGAAGCAACAGCTTTCAAATGAGTTAATTTTCTCCAGTCTAGCTTTAAGTTAATAACGCTATAATTAACTGATGGCTAAAGATTTCAGGTTATTATCACACAGTAAGGACACAAATATGATTGTAATTTTCTAATATGGCTTTCTCATACTGATGACACACTTGATCACACATCAAAAAGATAAACAATCACCAATATAAGTATTTCGTACTAAACCAGCATTCGTCAGTTGGTCTAGATTATCATCTCCACACATATATAAATCAATACTCAGCTTATATTAAGATAGCCAATCTTCATACTTTAATGGACAGGCTTCAATCCACTCCACAACTCTTCAGCCATCCATTTCATTGAACATCAGCTGAGTATTGATTGTATATATGAGTGGAGATGATAATCTGGACCAACTGACGAGTGCTGTTTTAGCACGAAGTACGCATATTAATGATTGTTTATCTTTTCGACATGCGTGTGATCAAGTGTGTCAACAGTATGAAATAGCGTGGATGGTTGAGGGTCATGTGAAAGTCTGAGCTCAAACTCTCTATATATTATATATTGGAGTGCAGGTATGAAAACCCCTATACTGTAGAAAAAATTCATATATTAATATGACTTTCATATGAAAGGGAGAGGGGATATCATACATCTGTAGTCACTGAGTTTGTGGTTCATTTTTATCTTAAAACTAACAATTCATACATTAATACTATTATTTAATACCCATATTATATATATATTCTAAATGGGGTTATATATATATTGATAAAAAATCAAGTCAGATGACCTAATTTTAATAAAGCTCCTATTTACAAATGTTATATATAGAGTAAGTTAAAAACAAACTCTTATAAAGCTTCAAAAATACCCTCAACCTCAGACCGCGTTTTCTGCCTCTAGCGTCATCAGTCACAAATACCCTCAACCTCAGACCGCGGTTTCTGCCTCTAGCGTCATCAGTCACTGATGACGCTAGAGGCAGAAACCGCGGTCTGAGGTTGAGGGTATTTTTGAAGCTTCATAAGAGTTTGTTTTTAACTTACTCTATATATAACATATATATATAAAGATTGCTTAGAATTTTGGCCCATTGTCTCTCAAGTTTGAGATTGGGTCATTGATGAGATGATTTGTTTTATCTATTCAAGAGATTGGGTCATTGATGAGATGATTTGTTTTATCTATTCAAAATTAAAATATAGAAATAGTTTTAATTTTAAATCTTCCTTAAAATTCTCATATTAAAGACTTGTATGGATGTTTAGTATGAAAAATATTACTGCTTTAAAAAATATAAACTTTTTTTATTGATAACTAGCTTTTTTAAATAAATTATTATCACACCTATTTTGCTATCATAAGATTATCTGAGGACTCTAACTACTACAACATCTTCTACGTAATTCACATAACTTATTTCCACATATTCTAGAAATTATTCTTTTTATAAATTGAATTTTAGAGAATTACAGAGCTTTGTCTCAACTAAAGTTCCCAACTCTATTTTGTATATGCAGTAATACAATATTTTTTGCATTTATTAAATGTTTAAAATTAAGTCTGCTGCCTTCTATACAAGTAGCATACATTACTATATGAAACCAATTGTCTCCAATATAGAAACCAGATTCAGATTTCAATGTGAACTGTGGTAGCATTATTTGAACTAGCCATGGAGAGAATACAGAAATGAGAGTCCTAGAGTTTTCCTGATGATTTGTGATAATAGAATTTTAGTTGTATTTATAAATTGAATTATTTTCATTATCTAATATAAGTATTCAATGTTTTTAGAAAAAATATTACTTTATTTAAATATTCCAAATACATTCAATTGTTAGAAATAGCACACAGGTTAGTATATGCACAACATTTTGAGAGGTATTATTCTTCCCTCTTCTACAGATGTAGCTGCCCTGACCATAGACAGTACTAGCATGGGAATTGAAACTGGACCCTTAGATTCTTGAATATTGAATTTTAAGGTAGCACTCTAACCAACTGAGCCTTTGGCAGGATAGTTCAATTTGTTAGAGCATTATCTTAAAATTCAGTATTCGAGAATCTAAGGGTCCAAAGCTCAGTTGATTAGAGCATTACCTTAAAATTCAATATTCAAAAATCTAAGAGTTCAGGTTCGATTCCCATACTAGTACTGTCACTAATCAGGCCAGCAACACCTGAAGAAGAGGAGAGAATAATACCTTTCAAAATGTTGTGCATATACTAACCTATGTGCTATTTCTAACACTTGAATGTATTTGAAATATTTAATTAAAGTTAAATTTTTTAAAGACATTCAATACTTATATAAGATGATGCAAAGAGTGTTCTAGACTCTTGACATGAAAAAATATGTATCCACAGTCACTGTAACGCAAGTATAATCTCTCTTGTTATTCACATTGTTATAGTTGAAAGTTATCTCACTTCAAAATGCAATATTATTAAGAGAATGTCTCACTTTTGCTATGACAGATTTAAGTAATAACAATTGTTAAAGGGTCCATCCTTCAAGGAGATTGAAAGCAAAATTATTTGACTGGAACAAAGTCACTAGTATTTTTGTAGCCTATATTTTCTATTAAAGACCTGAAAGCTTCAGATAAACTTATTTAATTACTGTATAATGTTAGGAGGAAAAAATGGATAGATTATCTAAAAAATAAAATTTTACAAAATGCTTGATGACTGCAAAGTATCTCTAAAAAACTTTTACTATTCTCTACTAATGAGATTTCCAATCTTATATATGAGACTTCTAAATGGACGATTGATTGAATGACAAAAGCATCATTAGAACAGAACTGCCTTTTTTTTTTTTACAATTATCCTATACTATCATTTTAATTAAACCCTTTGATGAACTTGAATTTGAGTATCTTAAATCAGAAAAGACTCCAGGAGCAACCATTCCAAAAATGTGGCATAAAGTCAAAACTATTGCAGTCTTCAAATCAAATATACTTAACAGTGATTCAAAAAATTAGCATCCAATATCATTATATGTTCTGTATAAGCTATTTAAATAATCCTATTAACAAGAATTTCACCAATAGCTATAAGTCATTTACGTATTCAGCAGATTGGGTTTAAACCAGGAAGAAGCTGCTATAAATAAGTTCTATATTTAACAACTCATACTGAAAAAAGATTTCAAACTAATTTAAAAACATATATTGCATTTATTGATCTAATGATTCTATTTGGAAAATGGTCTTGTTCTAAAAAGTTTAATTTATTTGGAAAATGGCACTAAGGGGTAATCATAATAGACACAAAATTTTATAGAGTTATCAACCATAAGATTCAACCAGTTTATTTAAATGGTCATCGATCATCTTTTAAATACAGAATGGTGGGAAAACATTTATGATAACAATATTGCATTGACTTCACAAAAGAGTTCCTTTCCAGAAATAGAAAAGTATCTTAATAAGAATATGAAAGATTTAGAAATCTTCCAAAGATTGGGATCTTATTCCTAATTCAACAAAAACTTTTTATCTAAACACCAGGGAAGTATCTCACAATTTACATATAAAGCAACAATAGGTTACTATGTAAACATACTCCATGCTACAGAATTATAGTCTATTTTTCTCATTTTTTTAAAATTAGATCTAAAATAATTTCTACAAACAACCTCCATGAAAAACTGGCTGTCATCACTTGTGGTTGCGATGCCAGCACTTTGTGGACAACTTCCTTAATATGTTCACATTCTGGTGGGGAATACTTTACCCATATTTCAAGAAAACTATCCAATCTGAGCTTCTGGATATTTGATAAAAAAATATTACCATGAAAACTAGGACTGGTACACTAAAGACCTTTTCATTGACACTGATTTTTTCACATATTTTTTCATCAGATATCTGAAGGGAAGTTATCCCATAGGAAGTGTGTTAAAAGCTGTTAAGTAGTTCATTCTTGCCAATAACTTAAGATATAGTTTTACTACTTAAGAATCAAGATTTCATTTGTGAATCTTCAATCAAGAACCTATTACTGAACAATTATTTCATTAAAAAAATGGACTTTTTAAAGTTCCAAGCATTTCTTTTTATCAAACTGAAAAAATCAGCTTGATCTGATCTTACCAGATACTACAGAGTCCCATCAACAGATTCAAACAACTCATGGTTTTTGACCTATAATAGATATATTATGCTGTTACAACATAGTATCCAGTACTCAAGCAGTGATGCATTTAAAGCAAAGATGCGATCTTTCTTCAGTGTTATTTTATTTAGAGTTGAGTCAATAATTGATCCCCAAATCTGCCACTTCAATTTTAATGCATCTTTGGTAAAATTTTATAAGAAATATTTGGGGGGAAATAATGCAATTTTCCGATTGCCCATGGTCACATTTCTAAATAGCATAATGATAATCATTTTTAGACGTTTCGATTACAAAACGGTCTCTGGTCTTTAGATAGAAGATTGAATATATTATCCCAGTTTTTGAAAAAGATTTCCAAAATTATTTTTCTATTTCTGGGATTTGTTTGCGTGTATGGGTGTGTAAACAAGCAAGGCAATATTATTAACTTAAATGAAATTCCTTTTTTTCTTATTCTGGATAATTAGTAATTTATTTATTTGGTGTATCGATTTTTTTTTTTTGTAAAAGATTTAACTATTAACAAAAGATATAAAAGGAACCTATAAAGGTTCCAATCAGAAGACAAATTCACCAATTAAGTCCTTCAATAGATCAATGGATTATATCATTAAAGTGAACTTCTTAATGGAAGTCTAAACAATTTCCAGCTCCAACAATAAAGCTACTGGTTTTGATCATCCTAGATGTCCCTAGAGTCTCATCAGCAAATTCAGGACAACTAAAGATTATTGTGCTTATCTGCTTCATAAATGGAATTTAGCAAGCATTGATCTATATAGATATGAACAAAGTCAAATTACAATCATCAAAATTATATCTTGCATGTTTTGGTGCAATTGATAGAGCATCCAACTTGGGATTAGGAGGTTTCAGTATCGTTCTTGGGACTTCCAATTCAGATGCTGCCTGGGAGTTCATAAAAATTTCAAATGCCAGACCTGTGAGTCGAGTACCATGTTGGATGCTATACCAATTGCACCAAAATATGCAGGTCATAAATTTGATGATTGGAGGTTCCAGTATCATTCCTGGGACCTCCCAATTCCAAGTCAGATTCTGCCTGTGAGTTCATAAAAAGTTCAAATGCCAATGACCTGCACATTTTGGTACAATTGATAAGAGCATCCAACTTGGGATTAGAAGGTTCCAGTATCATTCTTGGGACTTCCCAATTCCAAGACAGATGCTGTCTGGGAGTTCATCAAAAGTTCAAATGCCAGACCTGTGATTTGAGTACCCAATTGATCCTGGAATATACCAATCTCCATGTTGGATGCTCTACCAAATGTTGCAAAATGTGCAGGGTGTAAATTTGGTGATTGTGATATGGCTTTGTCTACATCTATATAGATCAGTGCCTGCTACATTCCATTTAGGAAGCAGATGACCACAATGATCTTTAGTTGTCCTGAACCTGTTGATGAGAATTTGGTAACATATAGGATGATCAAATCCAGTAGCTTTATTACTGGATCTGAAAAAATAAATTTGTTTAGACTTCCATAAGAAGTCCACTTTAATGTTATAATCTTTTGATGTATAGATTTTTGATTAAACTTCCAGAAAATGGATTTTGATTCAAGATGACTAATGCATTATAAAGATAGGTTAGAAAACTGAACCCTGTGGAAGGCTATCAATTCAATTATGTATTTTTTAAGATGATTCTTTAGAGTCACTTAATTTTTTTTTTGGAAAAAGCAATACCCCCCCCCGCATCAATTTTTCCCTTTAAATATCTTTAAAGAATTTTGTCTTTTTCACCCCCACCCCACCCCTCCATCCTCAGACTTGAATATAATATCCGGTAAAAATAATAAGTTATTTTAAAAGGTTTCTATATGTGGGATTCAAACTCAGACTTTCACATGACCCACAACTCTCAGTGCCATCTTATATTGCTGACCCATCTGATCACACACAGTTGAAAAGATAAGATGGCACTGAGAGTTGTGGGTCATGTGAAAGTCTGAGTTCGAATCCCGCATATATTACATATATAAATGCAGGTGTTAAGACCTGTACGTTTTAAAAGGTTTCCAAAATTTTTATATGCTTGGTATCCCAGAATCTTTGTGTGTGTGCGAGTGTGTGTAATCGAGGCAATGACATTAACATGGATTTTTTTTTTTTTCTACTTTTAAAAGATCACTCACAAATATTTTATATAAGATAGATTAAGGTATTGAATTCTGTGGAAGTTTCTCATTAAAAAAAATATGCGGGGGGGGGTGTTTATTATTTAAATTTAAGTGAATTTAAATTCACTTAAATTTGTTTACTAACGTGCATTTGTAAATTAAACTAATATTTTTCTTACATTTAAGAATGTAATAAATGCTTTTATTTTGAATATCTTATATCAAAGATTCTACTCACTCCATTTCTTTTTAGACTTGGGTATAGTTTTTAGAATATAATATGATTTGGATAGGAATGCAACTAAAATAAGCTTTGGAAGACATTAGAATATAAATCTACAATAATAGGGGGACTTCTCTGATCAAAATCAAATTAATCCAAAGACGCATGTATTTTCAACGGGACTAACAAGTCCTTAAGAGTTCTATATAATATTGAAAAAGTATGCTTTTTATAGTACTTTCATTCATCATTTTTTGCTATTGTTGTCATCAGAATTTTAACCAATCTGAAATAAATAAAAAATTGAAACAAACTTAGCTCTTGCTATTGTTATTATCAGAATTTTGACCAATCAGAAAAAAAATTGAAACAACTTTTTTGCTGTTGTTGCCATCAGCATTTGACAAATCAGAAGTTAAAAAAAAATTGAAGTCAATCTTAGCTTATACAACTATTAAATAAGAGAAATGTTAAACAGTTTATAAATTTATTTTTAACTTTTTAAATCTATTATTGATCAAACTTTTGAATTTAAAAAAACCATTGAATGGGAAACTATAAAGTATGCACACTCACTCTTGAAGAAAGTTATCATATGGCTTATCACTAAGGAGGTCACATGACATTAGAGACAAGTCTGAACCGTGATTTATGTTCCTTTAGCTCCTAGTTCCATCATTCTGCCATTATATTAAACTATGCAGGGCAATTTTGATGTTAGTTTAGAAGTCATTTCAGCAGTACTCGAGGTCATATTGGCCCTGAAGAGTATGAATAAAAT
>JAQFVV010008713.1:0-24244 GCA_028023455.1 Epiperipatus broadwayi | reverse complement strand
ATTATTATTATTATTATTATTATTATTATTATTATTGTTGTTGTTGTTGTTGTTGTTTGACGTAGTCTTTGTTTTTTTATTATTATTTGTTTTTCGCTTAGAGTTGAAATGGCATATTGATTTGTGAGTGGTTGCTGTTACAGATAACGATATATTATTCATACATGCTTGAAGAATTTATATATATATATTCTAATAGTTTCTAATTTTTTTTTTAGATGAATGCAGCCGGAGAAAGATTTGAAAATTCAACAAATTTTTATCTTTTGGCATCAAATTCTACAGTTCCACCTTTATCATTTTTTTATTATAATGGAAGCTACATCAGAGATTTAAAAAGCCAAATTGTTTACAGTATTGAATGTCATCCAGTTAGTCAAGCAATAATTGGATTGCAAGTTATTTGTGGTATTATTGGAAATATATTTAATTATATGATCTTTTCTTCCTTAGCACTTAAACCTTCAGCAACAGTATATTTGAAAGCTCTTGCCATAAGTGATTGGATGGCCTCGGCAGCGCTTATTCCTCAATATTTATTAAAATGTCATATCGAAATAGTTCCTGAGAGTAAACAATGTGTTACTGAAATGTATAGGAGGATTCTTTTAATACCATTACTAAATTCATTTTATTGTGCAAGTAACCTCATAACTTTGACTTTAACAATAGAAAGATTTATTGCCATTCGGTTTCCACTTTTATTAAAAACTAAAATAAATAATACAAAAAAAGTGGCGATATGCATTGTAGTATTTTTGTGGATTGTGGCATTTGCGGTATTTACTCCTGCTGAAATAAGCCCTTTGTATAAATTATATTTCATGCGAAAACAAAACTGGAATTGCTTAAGAGACGTTCAGCTCACTAAATCTTCTCACATGAAAGCTTACAAATGGATTAGAGAAATGTCAGTTAGGATAATACCAGTATTTGCTATGGTGATTTTAAACATTTTAACGTTAGTTCATTTGCGTAAAAGGGTGAAATTATACATGAGTACATTTGAAAGTGGAAATAATAGATTAGTTCAAATGGCAACTAAAAATGACAAAAGATTGACTGTAATGATGACAGCTTTGGTGCTTTTATATGTCGTGTGCATTTTCCCATCTGCCTGTGCATTTATGATAGATGATTATTTAACCAAAAAAGACCCCACATTATATTACACTTTGATTTCTTATACAGATATAATAGAAAATATTAATTATTCTGTAACTTTCATTATATACTTCTTATCATTTAAAAATTTTCGTAGACAGTTTTATAAGTATTTTAAATGTTGCCAAATTTCTACTGAAGATACAATAACCGATAATGAAATTGAAGTTGTAGAAAATTGTGATGTTAAAATGTCTTCTATATAATATGTAAAACGCTCACTAAGTTTATAATATATTTCTAAGTCAGGGATTGCAAACCATGCCAAATTACCATCATCAGTAAACAAATTTTATTACGTGTCATAGTTTCCTGTTGTCTAGTCACGAGAAATTATTATACATACAAACAATTATAATTGCCACATGTACATAAAAATTAATCCCAGTGCATAATGCTATACTGAAATAAATATATAAATATTAAATCACCTCACGTGGTTAAAAAATCCAGCACCGCCCTCTGTAAACTAATATATAAATACATACATTAGGTTCGTATTAGTTTGCAGAGGGCGGTGCTGGATTTTTTACCCATGTGAGGTGATTTAATATTTGTATACATGTGCATATATATTTTATAACATGCGACGTTACTGACAAGTCATTTCAAAAAGTTATTAATCTTTCCAGGCAATAAAGAAATATAAACATTATGCATCCATCTAACTATATGCACAAATATTTTTTTAACTTTAGTTATAATATATATGAATGAAAAATAGGTACAAAGATGGTTGTTTGCTTGTGTTTGTTTTATTATTTCTTAAACAATTAGCAGTGCCTATAAGTTAACAATAAAGAAATAGATAAACGAAATGTATTTACATTTATTCTGCTATTTATACCAATTTACGTATAGATGAAATGTTTTTTTTTTTTTCCACGTGTCAAAGCATCGGCCAGGAAGCGAACCCGCAAACTTGGGACAACTGCTTGTAAGGCAGCTGTGCTGACCACTCGACCATCATGGATTACAATTATCTATAATTCTGTTTTGTCAGCAGTAAAAATGGAATACTATTTATACTTCTATTTCTATTTACGAATATTATTTGTTCTACATAAACACAGACAATAAATACATGGGTTTGTGATCATGAAATTTTCATTTGTAGATATATGTTCGATTATTTATATTTTGTGCAGAAAGAAACAAAATAAAAGAAGCTTAAAAAATTTGCTTAGATGATAACATAATACACAACTCTTAAATGAACACATCCACAGAAAAGATAGTTTTTAAAAATATTTAGCTTTAATATTATTGCCTTTTATATCGAAATTGTGCTGGGCAGTTTCACACAGAAAATGTAGAGTTTCAAATATTCAGCTAAATATTTTTTTTAAAAATTACCTTTTCTATGGATGCTTTCAATAAGCCGTGAATATGATATTCATGTTATATTGAAAGCATGCTAGGTAGGAATAAAGCAGAATACTAAAAAAAAAAAGATGTGTCTGTTTTTATTAAGAGTGATGTATTATATTATCATCAAATCAAATTTGTTAATTTTTTCTTTCCGCACAAAATATAAATGATGTAACATAATTCCTCTGATGTACTTGCATTCATGATCTTTAAGCAAAGAAGATATCTGGGCATTATTTACTTGAACAAATATATTTTATCCCTTTATTCCTATGTTTTACATTATATGGTATTAAAATCAATTTAATTATTATTAAAACCAATAAGACATCATATGATCTCAGCTTACGTACTGCGTTTCAATACCAAATTTTATTTCTCACTATGCTTAAGTCATTAGCATAAACTTTAGTAATCAATGGATGCCAGATGGTAAGACTTAATCAAACCTTATCCAGTACTATTTATCTTTATTCTATACCTTCAGGTTTATTTCTAATTTATGATTTTCTCAGTCAGGTGCTTTGTATGTGGAGGCACTGCACAAATGCCCTTTTGTACCTACATATTATGGTATTTTAGGTTGAGCTTTAAGCTGCTAGCTTCATAGTAAAACAAAGAACTAAAAAACTGGCTGCCAAGGGAAGGTGCACAGGGTTAAAAATATTTATGTGCATTGCTTCCAAATTAAAATCTCTTTGCTAATGAAAACTATAAGCTAGAAACTGATCTGGGGATATTGGTTAAGTTAGCATTGGGTAGGGATTTATTAAGCACTACCATCTGCCATCTATTAATTACCAAGGCATACATTAGGTAGAGTAACTATATGGTAAAAGAAAAATAATATTCTTATTATTGACATAAATTGAATTTCTTTAAATTTTTTTATAACTTCTCTAATACATCTAATGTCATATCCTATAAATATCTTTTTCTGTGTGTAACATCTAACATTTTCATTTTTATCATTTATATTCTTATTTTGTATCTATAAGCATATTAAATATGGGTGATTCTAATAGCAAAAAAAATATGGATATATGTTTATCTTTTTCATATGCTTGTGGTAATGTGGATAGATTGTATGAAATAGAGTCGATAGCTGAAAGAAGCTTAAAAGTCTGTTTCATATCCCTTATGGTTTCAAACAAAATTCCAAGTATATAAATTATACTTGTATTCAATCAAATATTATATATATATATATATATATATATTGTAACGATATATAAATATGTCGTTACATTAATTTAAAATAAAAACTTAAAAGTTCGCAAATAAAAGTAAAAAAAAACTAAACGCTAAAATTAAAAATGCTAAACTTTAAAAATATTTTTTTTTATAAATAAAAAAAGGTATTTGAATGTATTTTTTATAAAAAAAAAAGATTTATAAAAATATTTTAATAAAAAAAAAACGTAAGTTAAAATAAAAACAGGTATTAATTAATTCCTGTAATCTATAAATGGAAATGGTTGTTTATTAATTATCTAAAAGCTGTTTAATTAAAAAGTCAGATGAAAAGTTAGATAAGAGAAAAAGAGATTTTAGCTTGACCAATGGAAGCACTAAGCCTTGGCTCGGACCCTAATGAAAGTGATGGATTGGTGACGTTTTGTTCATTGAATCCTTGTGGATAATATAAAAAGGAAAATACAGTTTTTTTGGACAGTTCCAGCGTTTTGTGTTTGAGATGTGGCATGACGCACATACCACACTCTCTATATAAAAAAAAAATGAACAGACTGTGATACCTTGAACCAGCTATTGCCATCTCCAGAACATTACCTTCCAACGGAGGCATCGGGGGAATTAAAAGCATAAACCTGGACTCTTCTACCATGGGCTATATGAAATGAACAATTGTGAAAATCAATTAAGAACTTTCGTCAAGTTTCACAAATTGATAAACAAGCCAACTTAAATGTTAAAAAATGGACTCTTATCTGACTTTTGTAAGTTTTTAAATCAAATTAATAATGTTTAATTTTATATGTTTCCCGATTGACAAACATCATTTCCATTTTTTTCCTTATTGTAAAGATTAATTAAATGTATGAAATTTAAGTTGTTTATAGACGCTTGCATGAATTCGTTTGCGGTTAATTATATTTTGGTTTTCATATTTGATCAAAATATATAGACATTCGATAAATAATGATACCTTACGGTGAGTATCTAAAATGTATTTATTCGGATGTCTTTTAAGTTATTGGTGACAACGCAAGTATCTTATGGTGAATACTATTGGGTTACTTAAAGTTTCCCTCTGCGATTGTCGGTATCAATAATTTTGTATTTTGATCGTTTATGTTTATTTTGAAATGTTTTTGACCGTGGAATCTATGTAATCGATCTATACCCAACATTTTTAAACAAATCTGTGTGAACGTATTTCAATGCTAAAATTAAGTCGGGCGTGAATGGCTATATAGTTTTGTAAAGTTGTATTAAGGGAGGGTAATCTTAGGTTATTCATTTCGTAGTTGAATTGGTTCAATGGATTGGATATATTTGTGTAATTAGTAGATGTAGTGTGAGGTCCGTTACGGGCAGGATTATATATATACGCCACACACCCTCTGTTTGCCTATGGATGGGTTTGTAAGTCGGCAGAAGACCGCAGTCCATTCCTATGGAGTTTTTTGTTTATTGATCTACTTGCCAACAGATGTCACATTCCTGTTGGTGGAGAGACAATGGCTTCTCTATTTCTACTTATTGTTCAGATGTACATTCCTGACAATATAGTATTTTGTGTTGTCGTATCATGCTACATTGAATACATGAATATATCAGATGGATTGGCACCAGTTGATTGCGAAATTTGTTGCCTAAGGTTAAATCAGGGAAGAATATTTTCCTTTCAAATGCAGACCTATGTAGTCCATTCATACTCGACCCTCTAAATAAATAGTAAACTCATTATTTGCAATCTATTTAAATATAAATTTACAAGATCAATATAAAAATATAAACATTAAATTTATTCCTCAAAATTTAAATATTATTTTATATGTGCGTAAATAAATATTTTTATATGTTCATTTCTGGCAGTGGCTTTTATTCTTTTATATTTAAGATATAAAATTTATATTTTATTATCTCTGCTGCTCCACTGAGCTAGTGACTTGGGCTAACGATCTGAATATTTAAATAAAGTGGAATCTTAACAGCGCGTATCTGCCTACTCTATAAATTTTTCTAGGCTCAAATGTCTAGATGGCGCCCTTGTAGAGCAGATATTGTGTTTGCGGTTAGATTTGATCTTCACTTTCATTTCGATCGTTATAATATATATATATATATATATATAATAGTTTTGAATATAACTTACATGTAAGAGGTCTAAACCTTAGAAATTTTGGAATAAAAAATTTAGAAATAAAATTTTCAGAGTGTTTGATAACAGATACAAAAAAGTGTAAATACAAAAATAATACTACTATTTAAGATACCACTGAAATAGAAGCAAATCAATAAACTGCAACATGTGAGAGAAAAATAGTTAATAATTATTGTTAATATATATATTATTATAATTCGATGTTGGTATATCTTCAAATAAATATATGTAAACTTATAATTGAATATTTATAAATACAGTAATTAAATATATGTAAAGTATAATTTTAAAATTTTTATCCACTTAAGAGCTTTGTCAACTAAAACTTTGAAAGGCTAACCTCCCCACAATTTTGTGATCTTAACATTTGCTGCCTGTCTGTTAATTAAGTATTGTTTGTACTTGTATATTAGCATAGCCTCTTTTATTTTCCTTTTGTTATTATTTTTTTCAATTTGCAATATTTTTACAATATTATAATTGAAGTTAAAACCATAAATATGTGACTTATTATGGTTGTAAAAAATGGATGCTGAAGCATTATTATTTACTTTGCATATTTCAGCATCCGTTTAGTATGACCGTAATAAGTCATGTATTTATGGTTTTAACTTCAATTATAATAATGTAAAAATATTGCAAATTGAAAAAAATAACAACAAAAGGAAAATAAAAGAAGCTATGCTAATATACTGTAATGGTAAGATTTCGTATGCCTTGTTAACATGTTGCAAAGTTCCACCACCATGTTCGAATGGTGGCATAACAGGTGGGTTCAGAGCCTGTGATACCGTATTCGAACCTAGTAGTTTTATTCACAACAAAACCCACATGACAATGCATCTACCCTAACAATAGCACTATTTTCTAGGCCAGGTGGTCAGGTAGACAAAAGACTCTAACTAATGGTTTCACCTTACGGACTACTGCTATATTTTACTATTCATTGATATGAGGGATACTAATTATTATTTAAATTAAGCAGATACAGATATGGATATAGATAATTTAAATATTTAATTGCGGTTAATTTACATAGGTAAATATATTATGCTACCTGGATATCAATATAAATTACATCCTATGCCTCACGTTTAAGTAGCGAATGTGACGAGACACGCTACGATACCTTAATGAGGAGTGCATTCGTTCACGAAGCTATCATCCTATTTACTTTATAATATTAATATCTATTCTAATAATTTACTAAAGATTAATAGATGTGGAGGAGTGGAGCTAGACCCAGCATAAACTTTATAATTATTATTAAAGCGACCTGCGGTAGCATGGATACTGCCGAGCTATAAGAGAATCGGCTTTCTAAAAGGATAATCACAGGAGAAATGTTGGAGGCTGGTGGGATGATCAAACGTCAGATCGGAGCCCCATAGGTACATCATGAGCATGGTGTTAGTATGAGGTTATAGCCTTTCCATTCCCGACTGCATGACAAGGTAATTACTATTGGAATAGGAAGAGGGTCAGCCAAACATCGGGTCGGAGCCCTTAGGAGTGGTCACGAGCATGGTGTTGGTATGAGGTCATAGCCTTTCCATTCCCAACCATGTGACAAGGTCCTGTGCTATTATAATTTTGTATGTTCCTTAAGTGCGAGAACAAAACGTTTACAGTACCTCTTTTACATTTCTGCGATATAAAATTCATGTATCAATAACTAGCGCAGTTCACAACTCTAATGCAAACGCATTTATTTATTCTATGCTTGGCAAGATAATATAAATCTCTCCCCAATCTCCACACGACTAGTATTTAATTTACTATCATAAAAAAAAACCCTTTTCTTAACATTATGGCTTTATTTAAGATTTAACTAACCTAACATGAATGATAGCCCATTAACAAATACACTAATTAATAATATAGATCTCATCTTTATAAAACATATTAACAATATTATATGATTCCCAAGCTGAGATATATTAACCGATATGATTTACTGTTATGATATTAAGTCGCAGAAGAGGGTAGTCCTTCCGCAAATTAGATAAAAAAAGACGTCAGCTCGGAAATCACATGGGCATGAAATACAATCTTAAAGAATACAATAAAAATTTGGATACCCAAGTAGAATAATGATAGATAGGTTAGTTTACGAGGTTTATTATAAAATAGTATTATTACAGAAAATTGTATAGATTTAAGTTTAGAATTACATAATAGTAGAAATTGAAAATGAAATTAATATATTAAAAATATAGAGTTCAATTAGAGTTCCAAAACAATTTTTATTCTTGGGTATCATGTTACCTTTAGTTCATTTAAGGGTGCACACTGTTTGGAGAGTCCGAGTTTCCTGGTTCAACGGCAGTTACATTTAGGAGAAGATTTGTTCGACAGAAGTAGCAGAATTCTAGGTTTATCACATTTTCGTGGGAATTTTCTTACTTTATAATTAATCAAACTTCTAAACATCACATGATCACTATCTCATCCATTGATTGCTCTTGTTAGCACAAGATGGCACTACTATATGGAGAGTGTTGTTTTGTTTTGAATTGTTTAATAATCAAACTTCCTCATCTCAATGGAATATTACACAAGTCTCATGTTTGGATGAGCTGAAAAATTATATGCTATCAGCACACATTCTTTCATGTTATATGGTATTGCATAAGACTGGTGTTAATGGCATGGAGATTCTACATTTGATATATATAGCCCTTTAAAAAATATGTTATTTATAAAATGCATGCATAATGAGTAAGCATGACGTGATTTTTCATTCTCTAGAATATTTCTTGTAATGTCTAGTTGAAATGTTAGTGTAATGTGCAAATATAAATATCTGTGAATCTGAACTAAATATTTTTTACCCATAAAAATGTTCATTTTTAATATAACAACATTGAAATTAATATATACAATTCTTTATTCCAAACATATAAATGTCAATACACGATGACAACTGAACAATAAGGAATTAAATTTGTATAATATATGTATTTGTACAACAAATATATAAATCATTGTCAAGCTTTGGCAGCCAAGTGGTCAGCACAGCTGCCTTATAAGCAGTTGTCCCGGGTTTGTGGGATCACTTCCCGGCCGATGCTTTGACACATGAATATATATATATATATATAATTCACTTAATTTCCTTTCTAATTTTTCTGATTAAAATACAAACAAAAAGAAACTCTGCCTCAGTTAATGTTTTCTAAGTTTTTGATGCTTATGAATTAAACAATTTCTTTTTTAAATTAAAGAATTCAAACATAAAAAAGCCATCACAAATATGTGAAAAAGATCGATGATCTCCAATATAAACAGAGCAAAACTCTCCATACAGTATTGCCACCTGTGCTAAACAGAGTAATCAATGGATGCCAGAAGGCTTGTGCATCATGTGATGCTTAATGATCTCCAATATACATATTTTGTGCTGAACCAGCACTCATCAGTTAATCCAGATCACCATATCCCACACACATATACAATCACTGCTCACTTTATATTAAGATAGCAAATCTTTAAACTTTAATTAACAAGTTTCAATCTTCTCCATTTTCTAACTCTTCAGCCATCCATATCATTGAAAATCTGAAGATGAACTGCTCAAAGCCTTTGTCGATGCTAATGTTATTGTCATACCCATGTTGTCTTTAAGTCAATCTGACTGTTCACACATAGGACCTTAATATGTCCATTTAATTATAAAAAGAAATAGGCAGAATACAGGCTGAATATGTAATATTTAAATACATGTGTATTGTCTATATTAAACTGAATGTAACTATAGAGAATTTCACTCAGACTTTCAAACTCTCTGAAGCTATTCAAACCATCTTATACAACTGACACACATGACCACATATATGTTAAAAAGATCAATGAGCTCCAATAAACTTATTTTATGCTGAACCAGCAATGGTCAGTTGGTCCAAACCCCATCTTCCACAAATATATACAATCACTGCTCAGTTTATATCAAAATAACAAATCTTTCAAACATTAATAGATAGGCTTCAATTTTCTCCATTTTCCAATTCTTCAGTCATCCATATCATTGAAAACCTAAAGATGAAATATTCAAAGCCCTTGTTGATGCTAATATTCTTGTCATACCCATGCTGACCATAAATCAATCTGATTCTTCATACCTAGAACCTTAATATGTGCATTTAATTATATATATATATATTGTAATGGGCTGAGGATTGCTCAGGAGAAAAAGAGAAGCACATCTTACTATGGTAAGATTTTGGGTCTTTGGATAAGATGCAAATGGTTATGAAATGAAATACATTACCTATGATTGTATCTACTTTTAATAAACTAGCTCTGTATAATTTTATTAACTTAGACACAATTCGGATTAGTTCATCCAGTTCTCAGCCCTTTCTTGCACTATTATACCACAGTATTCAAACTCACAGAGGAATTGCTTTTGACTTTCTTAACAGGGAATGAAATTACCCTAATTAGCAACTATTATATCTCTCTATAGATGATGGTTGATTATCTAAATTCATTTTAATATACTCCTGTATCATTGCACATAGAATAAGGTGGGTGTTTACATATATATATATATATATATATATATATATATATATATATATATATATATATATATATATATATATATATATATATATATATATATATATATATATATAAGATTATCACATCAATTGGCATGAATCAATATATTTGTGATTTTAATAATAAGAATAATGATGATAAGTGAAATAATAATGATGGGCAAGCGACCAGATAAGATAACAAATTCTTTAACATTTATTAATAAAAAAAATAAAAAAAACAACTACACAATGGTTCAACAATTCTAAATTATATAATTAAGCATGCCAAAGATATGCTTTGATCATATTATGAATTAAACTAATGAAAATCTTTTTCCCAAACCCATGGTAGAAATTCATTCTCTAGGCATCAAATTATTTACAAAAATATACCTATAAAATAATATTTATACAATAACTGGATGAATCATTCCTATTTATAGTCTCATTTAAGTGATCTTCGTAATCCCGTTCATGCTGAAGGTGATACATCTGCTTAGAAGCCCCCCTTTTTATTTATGGATATCTCTAACTTTGACAGAAAATAAGCTTTTACACAAGATTGTTAATCAGCTGTACAGAAAAATGAAAAGAAACACATAACAAATATTAATTAAAGATAACTAATTAACATGAACTCTGTTCTGTATCTAGTGTGTCTAATTAATGTAGGATCTAACCAAAATCTTACTTTTTGTTCTATCCCACATTAAAATGTTACTGTCAAGTTGATGGAAGGCTAAGTTGATCTAGATTTTATTCCATAACATAATAGGATATTTAATTAACCTAATCACTCCCCCCCTTTTTTTTTTATACTCTTAAAATCATTTTTCAGAACTTTAAACATTTCTGCTCCCAAATGAGGAAATGAAAATAAAGGTAAAAAAAATTAACAATAATAAAAAATAAAAAAATAAAAATTTTCAATCAATCATATTAGTTAAAGTCTGATGAATCTACTGGAAATTTTCCTCACATTATTAGTCCATTATTTTCAAAATAGGCTTCCCTGGATAAAGATAGAACATTGTTCCCTCGAAGAGTGGCATTTTCACACTTGGAACAATAGTATAGAGATTCTCTTTAGATGATTTCTCTTCAGCTATGAGTAGGCAACTTATAAAACACAATGGATGTTCTTCAGGCTTTGTGGCAATAAACAGATGAAGTCACTATGCTTCCATGGCTCCAGTGATGGCATTCGATCACCCTATGGTTTTTTTCTCTTTAGCTGGAATATATGTATTTTATCAAGTTCCAATTTATAATTTAATAACGAGTATGTATATACAGAGCAATGATTTACTTTTCTTGCTTCTTAAAAAAAAATCTACTTATTTCTTCAAATTGACATGGTTATTTATTGACTGTTAATTCTGCTCCTATTAGCTTGAATATTATTTAAAAATCAATGACATTCAGAATACATATGCCCATCTTTCTAGTATTTAAATTTTAAGTACAAGGACGTTGGCTTTTATTTAGCAAGAGTATTACTTTGAAAGACAAAGGATGAAGATACGAATTGCTTTTATATAACATTCAGTTTGAAAACGAGATTAGCTCATTTTTTTATATATATGATGTGATTTCCTATTGTTATGCAGACTTTATTTACAGTATGTTTTATTAAAGAAAATATGCATATAATTACAGTATAATTTTTTTTGGTATACATTTGTTTAGATTTGTTACATTTATTACAACAATCATCAGTAAATAATTTTTCAAATTAGAAAATATATCCGTTTGGTACATTAGTTATAATTATTATGACAAATTAATTCATGATCAGAGCAAAAAGCTCATGGTTCAAACTTAGTCTGTAATTATTATGTAACTAGTTTTATATCAGAACAACTGGCTCTTCATTTAGTGACTTAGCCAGTGATCATTATGCATTCCATATTTTGATTGGCAGCACTCCTTTGTTATTCTCCATCTAACTGGCCCATTTATTCTTTAACTTTGAATTAGTATTTAATTAGCATGCCTGAGGATAGGCTCTTCATCCAGTGGCCTAAGTTGCCTCCAAGTGTCTCCAAAGAGCTTTGCCAACATTAAGAAGCAATCCCTGAACATAATCCTTTGAATAAATTTTTTACATATCTCCCACAGTTCCTTACTTTCTTGCTTAAAAACAAAATAATTTCTAGTTAACCACACAGCATAAAGCAGGAACAGTCTCATTCTTATCCCAGCAAAAACAACACTTGTTATAGGATCCTGTATTCTTAGAATTTTCATGTTACTCTCTGGTTATAATATTTTGTCTCACAGGACTCAAAAATGGGCAAACAGTAAAAATATGTCAAATAGTTTCAGCCACTATTTTACATAAACTACATAGTGGTTCTATTTTAGAGAAATTTCTATAATTTACCAAAAATGATTCATTGGCAAGGCTTTCAAATTAAGTTTTATGATTTACACTATTTGTAATTAAAACAATCATTTATTGAAGTCTTAATTTCATTTCTGCAGTTGGTTGCTAAATGATTGCTTTTAAATTAGGTCACTACTTTCTGTGTCTTATCTAAACATCTTAGTTATTGTTTTAGTCTAATTAATGACATACAACACAAATCTTTAACTTTGGTGTCAACATGCATATATGTTTGACTGACTTTTCTTTAGACTGATTAACTTAATTGTTTAACGATTTTTATATCCCCCTTTTATCACAATAAAAAAAAAAATTAAGTTGTTGTGGAATTTAGTGTTTTAACTTTTTTTTTTTTAAAAAAAAATACTTATTGTATATATATGTGCATTTAAAAAATACAATAAATTACTTAGCAATTTATTGGTTAAGCAAATATGTTCCATGGCTCTAATTTGTAGTATGGGCTAACATAATATGGTACAACAGGGTTGTAAGCCATCCTTACAATATATATAATAAGGGTAACTTACAACAAATCAAACCAACCCTTAAATGTCCAAAACATTGAAACTGAACCCATGAAAAACACAAATTGAGAGGATAATTTAGTTATATATCATTATTCTATACACAAACAGGCATATAAAAGTGTATATACTTGAAGTTTGCTTTAATACATATCAAACCCAGATAGTGTTAAAATAAATTAGATGCTACTTTTTATTGGAGAATAGAAGCTTAATCGAAGAAATCTTTCATATATATCGAGACCAATAATGACTTGTTTGTTAAAATGTAAACGTCATGATGTGAGACAGTAATTCAGTAGACATGGAGTCAATATCTAAGTAACCAAGTGCTAGAAAATAAGAATGGAATTTTACCATGTAATTTTAGTAGGTAATTTCATCACATAATTTTGTGTTGCAATTTCTCTAGCAACCATTAATTCGTACAATATTAGACATATATATATATATGTATATAATGATGGATAATGATGTTGTCTTCCATTGATTTGTCTTGGCTTCACTTGGATAAAAGACAATTCAAGAAAATCGACTTTGAATGGTTTTAATTTTACACATTTACCATTACAGGTCATTTGACATATTGATTCAGTTCACATAAGGATAAATAATGGTATGTTAGATAACTATCGATTTTCCAAAGAAGGCATATATAATAAAAAAATATTAAATGGTAATTGATCTGATCATTTTTTTAAGAATTAAAGTGTATACAATTGATTTTAGCTTTTGATTTATCAAGATAAATAATAAGGCATTAGGTATCATTAATTATTTTTGGTGTGTTGATTTATATATATACCTAGCACACAATGAAAGTGTGTTAAATTTATTATCATTTGTTTTCATGGGGATCATTTATATCTATATAATGTATAGTTATTATTATAATTAAAGTTTATTTATTTTTCTTTCAGTGAATAATTTATAGCTTCATCATAAGATACTTTTGAATAGTATACCATTATATCAATATTTTTTATATGTATGTATTTCTTTATATGTCAGACTAGGAGTTTCTTTTTTTGTTGTTCATTGAAGCTTAGTATATACAAATAGTTATTAGGAGTAGTATAGTTTAGTGATAGACTCTTATTAAATTCTCAGAATTTGGCCATAATTAAAGACGTAAAAGATTAACCTAAGAAGATTGGATTTACATTTTAAAAGAGAAGTATGTTTTTTTAAAAAAGGTGTACCCATATTTAGGGCAGTATGAGAAATATGTTAATACTTTTTTTACTGAAAAAATAATGTGATTCTACCGTGAAGAACGTATCTATGATTTTGAATCATACTATTTTAATAGAATTTATTATTATTATTATTATTATTATTATTATTATTATTATTATTATTATTATTATTATTATTATTATTATTATTATTATTATTATTATTATTATCATCATCATCATCATCATCATTATTATTATTATTATTATTATTATTATTATTATTATTATTATTATTATGTTTCAAAGGTAACCTTTATTAAAACTCAAAGAGTTACATAAGTTACATGTTATTGTTTCAAAACCCCCTAGAATTTTATTCATGCCCCAATGACAAGGTTGAGTGAATAAGTCTACAAAAACAACAATGAGACAATTTGAATGAGATAACATTAGTTTTATGCATCCGGATGCACAGTGATTCCAAAATGTCGACTTGCTTATTCAGATCATAGTGTGTACATTTAATAGGAATTAGAATTAATTTTTCTAATTAATATAAAAAAAACAATGTGGTAATATATATGGTTACAAAGTTTATGGGAAATCAAGGTATCATGGATTGAGTCAACTGGTGATTAAGACAAGCGTTTTTCTAAGTGTCCTAGTACGAGGCGAACTAATGATTTTGTCAGACTAACACTAATCCAATAGGAATGATTTTACTTGTCATGGTCTCTGGCCTCACTAAGTGAATTATAAAAGAGTCCTTCAGTGGAAGATAAGGAAATGTATAAATTTAAATAGTATATTGAATTTTGTCCATCATGATTCATCACTCTGGTCACTAGTGAATACTGGAATCCTTAATCCACGAGGTGCTTGATTATTGTTAGTAATCAAATGCAAAAATTATCAATAATTTCTGAAGCTCCAATTGCAAGTAGAAAACCATTATGAAAAACAATGCAAGAGACTCAATATAGACAATATGGATGAAACATTAGAGAAACACCTGAAATTAAAATCATTTGCAGTTGAACAAAAATTTTTAATTTTGTTAGTTGATTCTCTGGTTTACAACACAATCACTAGAACTATAATGAATAATGTTATCATCGTCAGATAGATGTAATATTCCTATCTGACAAGAAGCAGTTTCTTCTCTCAACCTAATTGTGCTGCCATATTCGTATTACATTGAACACATCGATATATCAGATGGATTGAAGTTTGGTTTGACAGCGAACCTTTGGCCTAAGGTTAATCAAGGATTGAATATTTTCTTTTCAAATGCAAATCTATGTAGTCTATTCATACTCGACACTAAATAAAAATGCATTAAATTTAGGTTGGGTATAGACGCTTGCATGGGTTCGTTACCAGTTGATTATGTTTTTGGCTTTCATGTTTGATCAAAATATATTGTACCAGTCCATACTCCCTGTGGAATTCTTTTCCTAATCTTGCACTGAGCATGAAGTGACCAAGATTCAAAAGGTAAAGAAATGGATATCAATCTAGCCGATTTTCTGTACTCATGTATATTGGTACTTCCAGTTAAATTGATAGAAAGAGTGGATTGACAGGACTCTTCCAGTTAAAAACACCCTTTAGTTGATATCTTATTTGAATGCCCAAATATTTAGAACACTGGCAAGTACACACCTTTGAAAAATCTATTTACAAAATAGACTTTTGCGCACCACTTCTAGAAAAGAATCAAAAAAATGAATTTTTCACCCTCCTAGAAGGATGTGCAATACCATATGTTCAGCAGAGCATAAGAATAAGATTTAACACCCCGGTAGAGCGATATCCCTTTGTGGCTAGCTCAGTCACTCTACAATCTAGGGTCTTCAAATGGGTAAGTTAAAGATTATTACCAGTACATGGTTGATGAGGAAAAAATACATTTAGATCAATATAAATAATAATATGAAAATGAAACAAGTTTAATATTATGAGTAAATATTTATTTAATCCCAAATACCCACCACCGTTTCATACTAATGATGATATAATAACAAATACTAAATAATTAATTATCCCAAACCATATATATTCGAGGCGTTGAAATAGATAAAATACAATTTTAAATAAGAAAAATAATAAATCCCTAAAGCTATTTACAATGTTTATAAGTAATGGAAGTGGTCTGAGCTCCTTTTACCCAATAGAAATAAATTTTACTTTGTGTGATTTGATATACAGATATGAGATTTTTGGTCATACAGGCATGCACTTTTACTCAGTGCTTTAAAACCCTTTTATTGATAGCAATAATAATAATAATAATAATAATAAAAACTATGCATACATATATTTTCATTATGAGATATTTAATAATTTCGTATTTTTCAATAAGTCAGCAAGGTTGCATTTGCTCAGATACTATATCGTACTCACCATAAGGTACTGTATCTATTTCCCTCTTGCTATAGATAAATTCCTATACATGTATATACACGCAGCACAATTATACACTTACTATTACTTTAAATATAAAGTTACTAGAGTACTTGCTTACAGGGAATCTATAATAAATCAATCCCATCTTGCACGCATCATAAGGTGCAGCAGTGACAAAAAAAAAATAACTTAAAAAGGATATACAGTTAAATACATTTTTAGATATTCAGCATGAGATATCATATTTACCAAATATTATAAGCGTATGTACGCATATACATACATGTATATCCATATATGACGAATTCCAGGAGTAACAACAAGAGGAAAATGAATAGCAACAAAAAAAAAAAGAATCTCATTGCAATCTTTGTTGAAAATACTAGAATTTGAAGTAAAAAAATTGATTCAAAGGATTTAAGTAAAAGCTTTATCATTTATGCCCGTAATAACTACAAATTCATATATATATGCGAGAGACTCTCTCTTTTTTAAATGATTAATAATAATAACAAAAAATAATATATCTAATCGGAAATATCAAAGTTAATTATTTCAATATTAATAAATATCTTAAAATAAACTTATATCTGTGTCTTCATTCTTCTCCTCTGGGCTCTTGAGTGGGCTTCAAGTTAACTGGCTGTGTGGTGAAGATTTCATCCATTTAGCAAGGTGGCATTTGTCATCATCATGGGTGGCTGGAATCAATGTGGTCACATCTTGGTGGCTTAGGATAGAGAAAGGGCGGTGCACCGGCTAGTTGTCTACCCCACGGTCATTTTGCTGGAATCTCTAGTATATTGCTTCATATCTTCTTTTTTTATATATCTAATAATAATTAGGATTATTAATAAATTTTCATAAGCTGTCTCCAATGGTTACTCGAATCCACAAAGACAAGAGTTCTTAAAAGAACTGTATAATGGATTTGTTCTTAAGAATGTCACTAATAGTCCTATTCATAAATGAATCTCTAAGTAGCTGGTTGCTTGGAGAATTCTGGAGCCACAAAAAAAATGACTTGCCCAGAATGGCTGTCAAAGAAAGAATGAATCCGACAGCACTATCAATCCCACTAATAAGAACCAATTCAGATATCCCTCTGAGAAGAATGAATCAGCCAATCCTTTTAATTTAGCTTATCACTTAGATTGCAAACATTCCTTTATATTTTTCTGATTAAATTCTACATTTTAAGTTTGACATCCATCTTGAATAACCCAGACCACTTGCTTACAAAATCAATTCAAAAGAATTTTTTTTAAAAGAGATAACAGTTTAATTATAGCATTATCAAACCTTTTGCTTTTGATCAGATTTTTGCAAAAGCAATTAACATTACTTGCTTATGGAATAAAATTACAATCTTTAGAAAAGTAATTAAAAAAATATACAAGTATGTTGGAAAATAATAAAAAAACAAATACATATAATGACATATCATAAAAAATATACAAAAATGAAAAACAAAAATAAAAAAATACATGAGTTTATTATACGTGTACAATATTTAAATTTGTGTGTGTGGGTATTTTACTCCTCAGATCGAACCTCCATTATTAATCTAGCATATCTTTATATTTGTTGTGCTTAATACAGACTTTGTGCAAGGCCATTTAATAATGCCTGGCACAATACCCCCCTCTCCAATGAGACTTTTAAATGGATATGACCATTTAAAGTCTTAAGTTCTTATTTACATAGATATTAAGTATATGTTTACTAGTTATATTTTTACTAATTTTTGTATTTTTCTTTTGAAACTCTACAAAGCCCGATGTCCAACGGTGACAATGTGACACTTCATCCCCCATAACATCGATATACTAAGCCAAAACTGCATCAGCATCCAAATCACCAGGGTCAGAGATAAAAGAAGTGAAACAGATGGGCAACATGAAGATATCTATCCTTTCTAGAACTCTGTGGCAGCCAAGCAAAGTAAAATAAAACACGAAAAATACTAACAGAATAATTTACCAAACTTCGAGGGTGCATACATGTTCAATAACCTTTGGAGGCTAAAGAGGATATTTTGCAACCACAGATGAAGGGCTTTGAGTAAGAGTTGAAGTTAATGCTCCTCTGCTTTCTATACGAGACTTACGAGTACGTTTGCATTATCCCAACTGAGTCCCAGAGAATATTTTCTGTTAAAAGAATTGCTCGCATTTTTGCATGGTGAAGTGTTCCTTCACCTGAAGCCACAGAGACTCCAGATCACACAGACATCTCCAGCCAACTCCTGCACATCCCCATCTCCAGAGCTCGAGTTCAAAAAATGCCAATACGAATCAACCCATACACACCATGCCTGAGAGA
Organism: Epiperipatus broadwayi; assembly: GCA_028023455.1. Lineage (NCBI taxonomy): Eukaryota > Metazoa > Onychophora > Udeonychophora > Euonychophora > Peripatidae > Epiperipatus > Epiperipatus broadwayi. The sequence continues at coordinate 4,982 of JAQFVV010008713.1, read as the reverse complement.
CAAAAGTTCACAAGAAACCTATAAATATCTAATTACAAAGACTCTTATATGTGATCTGATGAATTCTCATCTTTACTACACCCTGGCCTTGGTGAGGGTGGTCTGAACTGTTTTTCTTTCTAATATTTCTTTCTTTGATTGTAACCATTGTTTTCTGTTTGGTGAATGCGCCTTTCTATGCTGTTATTTCTCAGTATGGCCTTTCTATGCCAATGATTTTGTTTTTGCATATCTTTGTTCCCTTGTGTCTCTCTTTGGGTCATGTCTACTGCACTTAATACTTCCGCCATTTGTTGCACTGTATTCATATTTGCAGTAAGTAATATTCGTTCAATCCCAAGTGGCAGATTATGACAGATTATTCTGACAATTTGCCCCTCTGATATGTGACATGCATTTAATGTCCGAAGTGTTGCCACTTGTCTCCTGAAAAATTGCAAGTAATTTTTGCCATTATTCTCATTGTTTTTCCTGCATGGCTTGGTATAGAATCATCTCTTGATGCTGTTGATTCCAAAAACTTTTTAATAATTCCTTTTTATATTCCTCAAATATTACTGGATAGTGGAACAAGGATTCCCACCATGCTTGAGCATCGCCATGGAGATGATGGCAGGCGATTGCCAGTTTACTAAAGTCATTGATTTGGTTTACCTGGAAATATTTTTCCAAGCTTTTAATGTGCTCCATAGGAGCTTCACCTGTTTATCCTTCAAATATTTTTATTTTTAGGAATTCGTTTATATTGCACAGATAAGGTTGTTCCTTTTCTTTTTCATGCATCTCATTTTTAATGCTATGATCTTCAGTTATTTCAGCATCCTCTCCTTTTTTCTTGACTTGATCCTGAACATATTCATGCTCTGCTTCAGTCATCTGCTGACTCATTTCTGTTTTTTCCAGCCTATTGCTGTTGCCTTGTTCTGGATTATTTCCGTTTTTCATGCTTTGAAATCTTGTTTCGATTTCATTTTCTAGTTCACATTTGACATCATATATTCTTTGATTTATATATGTTGTATTTTCTGATAGTTGTTGCCTCAATTCATTTATTTCCTGCAGTATTCTGGCTATTTCTTGTTTTATAGTCCATAAAATTTCTTCCATCATGGTCCACCTGCGTTCATTTTCCGCTTCAAGTTTTTTGCTTCTTTGTTGATCATTTTCTTTTTGCTCACAGTGAGTCTTTTCCTCTGGTTCTTCATTAACTGAGGTGTTTGTATCACTTATTGGCTGTTGATCCATTTTTCTTGATTTGGATCTTGTCCACATTAAAAGCACAGTATAAATATTCTTTATTTAGGAGTTACAGAATACCTATATCTATTTATATTTGGTATATATAGTTTTTAGTTACTGATCAGTTAAATACAGAATCGGTAATAGCTGATATTTTTAAATTATTTCTTAACTATTTGTCTTATTTTTAAATACGCAGTACACTGCGCACCCAACTCTGCCCCATTCCACTCGCCAATTATGTTTTTTCTATGCCCTGTTCCAGTTATTGTGCCCATTTTACCTATGTCTATTTAATTCGATTTATCGCCCAAAACAGAAACTCAAGTTTAACATATGAAACTTTACTTCGTTACGCTGTTATCCAACACTCTATTTTATTTTACTTTCCTTTTTTCTCTTCTTTTTTTTTTTAAAAAAAAATCTTCCAGTATAAGTTATTTTTAATCGTTTACGAAATTTTAATTTGTAAGCCAGTATTTAACACTGTTTTATTTTACTTTTTTACAAACAGAAAGACCAACAGATTTAACTATAAGTTATGTTAAAATTTAACGCTATAATAACTTATTACTTTTATTTGTAAAACCTCCGACCATTTATATACGCATATATACAACGTGTGACCTACTCCCCCACTCATTCATTTAATAATTTATATATATACTTTATTACTATTTTAATTGCATATGTTGACGACAGTTTTTACTCAGTTTAAATGGCAACTTTACTTATCCAATAAAATGAAAATGTTAGCGACTCGGTTTAAAGTGAAAATTGTTAAGCAATTATTAAGATAAAGAAATTTGTACTCTATATAACAAAATATCAACCGTCAATATATTGCATGTATACTTACTTAAAATAACTTTTTTTAACTATTTTACTTATACAGTATATTTATAGAATACAGTGTGAACATTTGATTTATTGCTAACAATTTGAATCATAAATATATATTAAATATCTGTCGCAACAAAGAATAACACTATCATTTTGGATCTGCAGATTACTGAGTAAAATATTTTAAATTATAAGAATAACTTTCAAAACAAATATATAGCAAACTGAGCGTGTTCATTTGTACGGCCTATTAATTACACTATACATTCAAAAAAAAAAACAACAACTAATGATCGAATTTTATATAACTTCTTTTATGTATATATAGTCAACATTTAATTTAGTTTTTACTTACACCTACATTAAGTTTATATATACATACGGCACGTAATATATTTTTACCGTAATTTTCACATTTATATAATTTAACTTGTTCTTTCCCTAATCGTACCATTTTTACATTTAAACCACATGTGGCGCCAGTTTTACTGTACCAGTCCATACTCCCTGCGGAATTCTTTTCCTAATCTTGCACTGAGCATGAAGTGACCAAGATTCAAAAGGTAAAGAAATGGATATCAATCTAGCCGATTGTCTGTACTCATGTATATTGGTACTTCCAGCTAAATTGATAGAAAGAGTGGATTGACAGGACTCTTCCAGTTAAAAACGCCCTTTAGTTGATATCTTATTTGAATGCCCGAATATTTAGAACAATGGCAAGTACACACCTTTGAAATTTGATTTTTGTGCGCCACTTCTAGAAAAGAATCAAAAAAATGAATTTTTCGCCCTCCTAGAAGGATGTGCAATACCATATGTTCAGTGGAGCATAAGAATAAGATTTAACACACTGGTAGAGTGATATCCCTTTGTGGCTAGCTCAGACACTCTACAATCTAGGGTCTTCAAATAAGTAAGTTAAATGATTATTACCGGTACATGGTTGATAAGGAAAGAATACATTTTGATCAATATAAATAATAATATGAAAACGAAACAAGTTTAATATTATGATTAAATATACCCACCACCGTTTCATACTAATGATGATATAATAAATATTATATAATTAATTATCCCAAACCATATATATTCGAGGCGTTGAAATAGATAAAATACAATTTTAAATAAGAAAAATGATAAATCCCTAAAGCTATTTACAATGTTTATAAGTAATGGAAGTGGTCTGAGCTTCTTTTACCCAATAGAAATAAATTTTACTTTGTGTGATTTGATATACAGATATGAGATTTTCGGTCATACAGGCATGCACTTTTACTCAGTGCTTTAAAACCCTTTTATTGATAGCAATAATAATAATAATAATAATAAAAACTATGCATACGTATATTTGCATTATGAGATATTTAATAATTTCGTATTTTTCAACAAGTCAACAAGGTTGCATTTGCTCAGATACTATATTGTACTCACCATAAGGTACTGTATCTATTTCCCTCTTGCTATAGATAAATTCCTGTACATGTATATACGCACAGCACAATTATACACTTACTATTACTTTAAATATAAAGTTACTAGAGTACTTGCTTACAGGGAATCTATAATAGATCAATCCCATCTTGCACGCATCATAAGGTGCAGCAGTGACAAAAAAAAAATAACTTAAAAAAGGATATACAGTTAAATACATTTTTAGATATTCAGCATGAGATATCGTATTTACCGAATATTATAAGCGTATGTACGCATATACATACATGTATATCCATATATGATGAATTCCAGGAGTAACAACAAGAGGAAAATGAATAGCAACAAAAAAAAAAAAGAATCTCATTACAATCTTTGTTGAAAATACTAGAATTTGAAATAGAAAAATTGACACAAAGGATTTAAGTAAAAGCTTTATCATTTATGCCCGTAATAACTGCAAATTCATATATATATATATATATATGCTAGAGACTCTCTCTCTTTTAAATGATTAATAATAGCAACAAAAAATAATATATCTAATCGGAAATATCAAAGTTAATTATTTCAATATTAATAAATATCTTAAAATAAACTTATATCTGTGTCTTCATTCTTCTCCTCTGGGCTCTTGAGTGGGCTTCAAGTTAACTGGATGTGTGGTGAAGATTTCATCCATTTAGCAAGGTGGCATTTGTCATCATCATGGGTGGCTGGAATCGATGTGGTCACATCTTGGTGGCTTGGGATAGAGAAAGGGCGGTGCACCGGCTAGTTGTCTACCCCACGGTCATTTTGATGGAATCTCTAGTATATTGTTTCATATCTTCTTTTTTTATATATCTAATAATAATTAGGATTATTAATAAATTTTCATAAGCTGTCTCCAATGGTTACTCGAATCCACAAAGACAAAAAAGAATAACTTGCCCAGAATGGCTGCCAAAGAAAGAATGAATCCCACAGCATTATCAATCCCACTAATAAGAACCAATTCAGATATCCCTCTGAGAAGAATGAATCAGCCAATCCTTTTAATTTAGCTTATCACGTAGATTGCAAACATTCCTTTATATTTTTCCGATTAAATTCTACATTTTAAGTTTGACATCCATCTTGAATAACCCAGACCACTTGCTTACAAAATCAATTCAAAAGAATTTTTTTTAAAGAGATAACAGTTTAATTATAGCATTATCAAACCTTTTGCTTTTGATCAGATTTTTGCAAAAGCAATTAACATTACTTGCTTATGGAATAAAATTACAATCTTTAGAAAAGTAATTAAAAAAAATATACAAGTGTGTTGGAAAATAATAAAAAAACAAATACATATAATGACATATCATAAAAAATATACAAAAAGGAAAAACAAAAATAAAAAAAAATACATAAGTTCATTATATGTGTACAATATTTAAATTTGTGTGTGGGGGGTATTCTACTGCTCAGACCAAACT
>JAQFVV010008712.1:0-24269 GCA_028023455.1 Epiperipatus broadwayi | reverse complement strand
TAGAAATAAACGCTAGTATAGTTAGGCAGATGAAAGTTGTGGAGAACAAAGTAAAAAGTCAGGAATCAGAGATAGCAATAGAAATAAAATTGAGTCAGAAGAAATCAGAGAAGAGGATAGTTGAAATAAAGTCAGAAATGTCAGAGATAAAATTAGAAGTGAAATTAGAATCAAAGCTAGAAGCAAGGTTAGAAATACCCAAAATGAAGCTAGAAATGCAAGAGAATATAAAAGATCAGGTAATCAAATCAGTATTGTTAGAGACAAGTGTTAAGAATCCCCTTCAGAAAATTAAAATATCTGATGATGATTCAATAGTGCTGTTTAAGGAAGAAAAACAGACTGTTAAACTAGTTAGTAAAAATATTAGTTTAGCCAAAGAAGAGTTAAGGGCATATAAAAAAACTCAGAGAAATTGGGGACCAAGAACTGGAATTAGACAGAAATAAGAGTGTGGATATATTTGAAGATATTAACAAAAGTCTTGATAGGAATAAAGGGATTAGTGAATTCATATATGTAGAAATAATTTCTCTAAGCATGAAATGTCTAGAAATTTTGAAAAACAAATTAATGAAATTTATTCATATTTCAGGAAATAAATTACAAAATAAAAGTAGAAGTATAGTCTCTGAATGTATTTGTAAGTACTTAAATTGGGACATGAAGATGAGTAGTCACAGAAAAGTACTGTATGGAGATGTCATATGTATAGTATCTAATATAGAGCATATAATAAAGGGTGTCATTTATGTTGGAAAAGTTGATCAAATAAAGATTAAATGTAAAATGAAGATTATGAAGGAATTTGATATGAATTCTCTTAGGAAAATTATTAAGCCAGAGAGAGATTTAGGAAAGGATAAGATCAAACTCAAAGGAGTAAAGGAAGAATTATTTAATATAAATCATCTTAAGAAAGTGAAGAATAAAGTAAGATATATTAAAAAGATTAGAGTTAAATCTAGTAAAGTGAAAATGAAATCTTGTGGGGAAAAAAACTTGTTAGAAGAAAGGAGATCAAGAATATAAACACAAGGTTTAAAGTAACCTATAATGCTCACAGTTTGGTTCCATGTCCTGCAAGACATGATTAATAAAAGTCATATATATTGTTCAATATAGAATTTAATTTTTTTTTTGCTTATTTAATGTTGCTAAAATATAATAGGAACAAGTGTTTGTAAAAGCATTAGATGTTTTTATTGTTTTATGTTTATTCGATAGACATAGTTTTCTAATTGGGGAATGATCTTAATGTAAAATTTGATGTGCTATTAATATTGATTGTAGTTTATCCAATTCATTTTTCTTTCATAAGGGGGAAGGATTGTAACCTTCCAGGTTGGCACCAGAAAGAAATGTGGGAAGGTCACATTTGTGCTAACAATGGCTAAAGGTAATTAGTTGAGAAAAATGAATTGTGATATAATTTAATATTTAAAATTAGGATTTTAACAAAATTAAAATTTTAAATGGGTATATTGATTGGTGGAGTTTTGGACTATATGTTTAGTGGTAGATGTTTGTGTATAGTAGAAGATTTACATGTCATAATAGGCAGATGCATAAATATATTATTAATTAGAATTTTCTTTTCTATATTTTATTTATAAGTTATTGATTATATATTGTCTTAGAATCTTATGTTTTAAAAATGATAAAGATTATTTGTAATAGTAAATAACATTTCTAAAATTAATAATTAGTATTTAATATTTTTTTTATTACTATGTTTATTATATTCAAACATTGTATTGTTAAAATTTTTATAAATAATATTTCTGGCAAGCTTCCAAAGTTTATTGTCATAGAAACACAGAGGGCGTGAGTGAAGAGAGACAAAGATTTTAAAAACTTGAAGAAAGTAAAAAAATTTCCAAGGGAGAAAATGTAAAAAAAACTTAAAAGAATCAAAAAACTCTCTGAAAGTATTACAACAAATAAAAAAAAAACATCGCAAAGATTCTAATGATATATTTATGGAAATTTTCTATTATAATACTGGAGTAATAAAACCATGAAGAGATAGACCCAGAGGGAAATCAGCTCCAAATTTCTGTCAAGCGATGGTTCAAGTTCACTACCTTTAAAAATACGTGGATGTCATATGAGATAAGTAATTATAATTTATTTTAAAATATTGCCAAAAGTAAATAATATTAAAATGACAAAATTATTTAAAGTAAGGCTGGATAAATTTTTCTTGTTAAACGCTAGAACCAAACGCTTAATATTCAATTCTAATCATTTTCTAGCAATCTTCTGCAAATTAAAATTTAAAATGAAAAAGTTTATCTACTTAATTTTATATCAAGAAGATAATTTTCTACTGTATAACTTTGCTATTCACGTATATATAGTGAAATAATTTCAATGCATGCAAATGTCATTTTTTAACACCCGTCATGGAATTCTAGGATAAAAAAAAACTCTTATCATTCTTAACAAGTTATGCTTAACAATCGGATAGACATTTTTTTTTATGTTATAATTTACTATTATCTTTCAAATTAATATGTATGTTTCTTTCAACTTTCAAATTTTTTTTTTTTTTAAAAAAAAAAAAACTTAACATGTAATAATGGGACAGTGACAAATATTTTTTTTTATTGATTACAATAGATGTACAACCTTTTTTTTTCTTTTAAAAAAACAATACAATGTAACTTCTCATATATCATAATATGATAACATATTTTGTATGATCTAGAAATTATACTGTAGGTGATTATATATATATTCAAGTGTGTGCATGATGCTATAAATGATGATTATTATTTTTTTAATTGTATTTATTATGCTTAATTTTGCTAATGAAATTTATTTAAAAAAATAAAGAATTAAAACTTTATCTGTTATAAGTTGATGGTAGAAATGGTCAGAGACGAGTAGATTATTTAGATTGGGTTTGGAGATATTAATTAACACTCACATATATAAGTATAAGGATAAGTGTTTGGTTAGTGTTTTTCCATGCTTGTCTTTAGTTTTGTATAGTTAGTGTTAGATTGTATACATTGATTATAACAGATATGTGTTGTATAAATTTTTATTATATGTATAAAAGATGATTAATTTATAGCATCATCCAAGTTTTATAAATAATCTAATAAAATATATTTCAGGAATACATTATATTTACAATATAATCAAACGCACATATTCGAAAATATATGATTAACATATTAAATAGTAGTCAATTTTGATTTTACCTTAGAAGAGATGTAATTGGTTATCAAGGTGTATAAATAATATTTTTTTTTAGTTATTGTTTATTTTTGATTTTATTTTAATAAATGTTATATTGAATAAATAGCCCATATGAATTGCTTGATTATATATATGTTCGATTCTCCATTTCCACACACACACATCTGGTTTATATAACATAGTTATAGAATATATAAGTTTGTCAATATAAGTCAAGTTTTATTTAATTTGTCTGGTGGTAATAAAGCTCAGTATTACAATGCCAATAATACAATTTACTTTGCTTAGAATAGGTGGTGATTTGGATAAAAAGATACCCAAACCTCATCATTATCTATACTGTAATAAATGTAATAATTGTTAATTTTGCAACAGTTTTAGTATTGAATAGATGCTCTGAACATATTTAAATTAACCTTATAGTATTATTGTTTATAGACGTTTTTATCATCCTTGTTGGCCTCATATTTAAAGACCATATCCTATAATCTCAACTGAGCTAAGCCATAGAATAATTAATATATAAAACCTTTTAAATAAGTTTAAATATAATTTATAATTATAAATTTTATTCTATTTTGCATAGAATTGGCACCTGGGCAATTATAAATATAATAAAGTAAATAAGTGAAGAAGATGGAGGTTATAGGAAGGGTTAATATATATATATCAAATTACTATAGTTTAATTGATAAGTGTCAAATATGCTGCCTTCACAACTTTGACACAAATCACTTAATGAAAATATACTAATAATTTTTATTACTCATTCATTGACTAGAGGTTATCTGAAAATGAATGATATTTCTGTAATGTAAATTTCACTACACTATTCTCATGTAAAGTAGGGTCTGGTTTTTGTCCACTTTAACATCTTTGGGAGGGATGTATTTTTCAAAAATATATGACCAAAGACATATATTAGTGAACAATGATAAAGATGTGTGTAAGATATTGTGTTCTGGACCAGCTGATGAGTGCTGGTTTAGCACAAAATGTGCATCTTGGGGATCACATTTTTTTCATGTCTTTGATCATATATATATATATAAACACACATACAGCTTTAAAACTGAAATATGATTTTCCATTTTGGTAATGAAATACAACATTTTAAAAATATTAAAACTAATCTTGACTTTCTGCAGGGCCTGACCATTCAATTTTAGAAGCTAAGACAAGTTTTAAAAAAACTTTCATTTTAAAATTATTGAAAGAATTTACAAAGCAATAAATATAATAGATAAAATATGTATTAAATATATTAAACATTGTTTAATTTTAGTATCTATTTTAATTCAGTGCATAAGACACATGCTCATTTTGGAGAAAGAATTCTGGATCTGTAGTTGCATTATGGCTACTTAAGCCAAAATTCTTTGTTTATTCTTAATTCAATAAAAATAATATTATATTGTCCTATTTGAATTATTTTTATATTTATCTTCTAGTTTCAATTAAAATGATTGATGATTACATTCCATGTTTTAGTATAGTAGAATGGGAAATTCAAAAGCGATAGCAATATATAATCGTGGACAGTCTTAATTCCTGTGCTTGAACATCATATAACCTACCAAATGACAAATCATTTGCTTATTTTCCCTCTTAATATGTTTCATGGACAGATTTTCAATTATACACAAAAAGATTCTTAAATTATCATGTTATGGTGGTCACTTACGGAAGAAAAATCTTCATTTGGTTTTGATAAAATTATTTTTAATAGAGGGTCCCCATTTATAGATTCTTTACACTCCATGAATATGCTAATTGTAATAGACTGATTAAAATTAGAAGAGGCTTAAAGTTTCTGTGCTGATAGATAGTTGCAATATGATGAAGTTAAAATTAGATATAGCTGCTACCCCCACCCCCCATTCTGTCATCCATAATATAAAAAAAAAAATTATAAAAAAGATGGCTGGTATTGGAAAGACTTTCTACCATAGAAAATATATAGAAATATTAGAAATTTAATGCTTAAGCTGCTATGAAGATGTTACATTCTATTCATAATTTATTGTCTACATAATGCAGGAGTGGAGAACCTCTGATCCTCAAAAGTACTCAATATGGTGTGCAGACATTTTCAAAAATGTATAATAAATGGTTCTGTATTAAACTTCTATTTAAATATGAGAGTAGTGCTTAAATTGAATTAGGAGTTAAGCAAAATAAAATATTTACTCAATTACATCTTTTTGTTTCTCTATCCTTTATAATAGTTCTAGTTCATTTTAATAGAGATACAGTATGCCAACAAATTATGTATATTGTGTGGTCTATCTAATTACACATTTAATCTAAGATGCTGAGGACATTTTGTTTGTTTTTAGTGATTTTCATAGAGGAACAAATATTAGCAAAAATAAAGCTCAAATTTTATTTCATTTTATTATTATTATTTTGCATTTGTTTGTTTTTTTAAGGATGTCTACACAAGCAAGATAAGAAAAATTGAGATTGAAAATTGCACATTTCAAGAGAAATGGACCAATGCATAACTTTTTTTATAGAAGGAAGAGTATGTCTGATATATTTCAAAAATACTTCACTTAATAAAGAACACAATGTTAAGAGACATCAAATAGCTGACATGTTCATAAAAAGTACAAACTAATCAGAAAATTCTGTGAAAGCAAGATTAAAAAAAAAAAAGAAATTCAAAATGAAAACACTTTCTGAAGGGGAGTTTATAAAAGATTTCATCCCAACTGCAGTTGAATTAATCTGTCCAGAACATAAAAAGAAATTTGAGAATATAAATTTGTCATGAAGAATAGTTAGAAAGCAAATTGGAAAATTTGTTATTAAATGCAGAGGAATCATTAATTATAGTGATGTTATTTTATTTTTAATTCCTCAAAAAATTATGGCCACATTTTAAAAGGGCAAGTTGAAATTTATCTCAAGTTGAAAAAGTTACCCATCCCAATGATTAGGAGTAAATTAATTAAATTTTTGATCAAATATAGGAGACTAATTTTTAAATCAATAATTTTGTATGGCCCAGAATAATCATCTAAATGGCTCTTGGCAGAAAAAAGTTCCCCACTCCTGAAATAAGGAATACAATTTTAAAACTTAAAAAAACAATAATAATAATAATATATACTTAGTATCTCATCATAAAAAGAAAATACCAACATTTAATATTTATTATAATTTTTTTAAAAAACAACATATTTTTAATCAAAATTACCCCAAATTCATAACTCATCCAGATTAGACAAGAAAATAAAATCTAAAACACTAGCAATAGTTTCACTATTACAAGCAGACTTCTCTAAAGAACTATAAACTTATTTCCCACGCACACTTAATATTAAAAGAACTTTTAAATAAGTTAACTGCTTGAAATCATTAATTTTTAATAATAAAGATTCTTTAATTATTTTTATTTAATTTGTCTCAAAGAAGACAACCTTAGCTTCATCAAAATTAATAATGTAGCCTGTATCTTTTACATAGATTATAAGGCACAACTAAGATATTTAGTTCTAACCCTACTTTTATGTATCTTTATTTTTTCATTTAAACTCAAATATAAGACATAAAAGTAGGGTTGTGCTACGTTTAGTTATGATAGGATGCACTACCATGAGTGTCAATAATGATTAACGGTTAATATTAAGATATATTTTAATATATTATCCCTTAAAATATTTAACTAATAACATATATACAATTATGTACATTATAAGACCCAAAGGCCTGCACAAATAATAATTAAGATCAATACTACCTTTTAAAAGTCCTAGGCGGACTGTTCTCACGTTCAGAGGCCAGCTCTCCACACTTGAAATCACTGTGCAAGGGAAGACATCCTGCTCCACTATATCAGTCGATACAGATTAAACTCCAAGGATTAAGTGTCTCTCCTCTTCTTTTTCTGATTAGTACTAAAGGCAGTTCATTGTTTCTGAATCCCTGCAAATGACTGGTTAGTCCTCTGTCTATCAGATCAGGTAATTCTTCCTTTTCATGTTCCATTGGAATTTTTGTATTATCTTTCTGCTTTTTTAATTAATCAGTTATTTGTAGATTGTCATTATCTTAAAAAGGAATTTAAATCGAATGCCTTAATTTGTTTTATTTGAATAATGATTTATTCTACTATTATTAATTAGTCTATTGTTCTTTTTAGAAATTAATATTTTTTTAATCTAAAGATTATATTTTTTAATTTTTACTTTAAAAGAATAAATCTTTTCAAGTACTGCAATATTTTTAACTTATTACTTTTCTCTCTATAAATTTTTACAATTATATATATATATATGTGCATTTAAACATACACATACATATCAGGTTAGAAATAAATATCTTAGTTCTGCCTTATATATCCATGTAAAAGATACAGGCCAAATTAATTTTGATAAAGCTAAAGTTGTCTTCTTTGACAGAAATGAAATAAAAATAATTAAAGAATTATGATTTTGAAGCAGTTAACTTATTTAAAAGTTCTTTTAATATTAAGAGTGGATGGGATGTAAATGGAATTGTAGGTAATGTTTAGTTTAAATATGTTGTTACTTTGAGTTTTTTACATTTGAGAAGTCTGCTTGTAGCAGTGAAGCTATTGGTAGTGTTTTAGAGTTTATTTTCTTGGCTAACCTGGTTGAGTTGTGAATTTTGGTGTAATTTGATTATGTATTGACTAGTTTAATTGTATGCTTTTAATGTTTAAATATTTTTAACTAATTTTTAATATATATTTTAGTTCAAAATATCTGCTGCGCCTTATAGTCTGGTGATAAATGATATTAAAGGCAGACGTAACTGTAACGACCCTCCACCTTATAAGAAATCGATACCCAAAAATACATTTTATTCCTCAGGTATTTACTTTGATGATGCAATATTATGCTATTAATTTATTAACAGTGTATACATACAAATTTTAAGCACTATTAATACGTGGGTTTTTTTTCCAGATTCTAATCAAGCTTAAATTTTTTTTCAGATAGATGGCTTATAGTCAATTTTGTACGCCATTGTTCAATTTACTCATTTTGCAGTAAACTGTTTAGTTATTATTAGTCAGAAAGTAAAACAGGAAAAATGTAAACTTATTTTTACTTTACTATCATTTGGCTTTTCCCTCACAGTTTCTCTATAAAAAGATGTTGAAGAAAAATCTATATCTTATACAGTTAATTGGGAACTTATTATTATTTTCCTATATATATTTATAATTGTATTCATATCTCAGTGCATCTTCCACCTATCAGCCCAGAAGTTAGACCAACCTCACTCAGTCTGACTATTTTGAAACACCCAGTTCATTTTTTTCCCAGTGAGTAAAATATGCATAGCTCATATTGTAATTTTAATTTCATGCACACCTTTTTTAAAGATATATCTTTAATTTTCACACACACACACATGTATATATATATATTGTAACTAAATTAAATATGGGTCATTGAATTTTCAACATTGTAACTAAAATAATTCAAACAAGTTGTAACTAAAAATAAATTTCTACTTAAGATTTCTGTAACTTAATACTTATGAAATATCATATCCACTTATCATTCTCACACTACATATAATGTCTGTGTCTTGAGGGAGAAAAATGAGGATGAAATAGATATAAATCAACTCCAAGTGTAAAATAATATAATAACAATGCTTAGAAACTAGTTGTTTCAGTTATCTGGTATCTGGTCTATTTCAAACCCTAGTTAGGCAGCCATGGTATCCTCAATAAACAAGTAGGAACACAGGGTAACTTAATAAAAACATTTCCTCAATAAGTCCAACAGAAAATTTTACCTACTTTTATCTCTTGGTTTGGTATCAAATGCATATTTAAATGTACCGGGTTAAACCCCTTTTTGTACCTTATTTCTAACAAAATGTAGGATTTTTGATTTTAGACCCATATCACCATATGCACTAACCTTTAGGTAAACACAAAACATCCTTAAACTAAAGTTGTGTATATAAAATTCATCAGACAGAAATCATCTCCTAGATCTTAACATGATAAATGTGTTTCAATGTCTTTATAAGTTTTACTAGCTCATATTACACTATTAATTTAGGATAGCAATTCACTCATCCTTGAATGATGTAGATGATGGAATGGTAGTTATTATAATATCATAAAATCATTATTTATTTATGGCCCTTAAACCTTTATCTAGTTCATTAATTGGAAAGTTTGATGATGATGATGATTATGATAATTCTAATAGTTCCAACCACAGCTTTAGAACTAAGCCTAACATAAAATTTAGTTTTTAGAAATTCATAACTATTTGGCTAATAGTGGTATATCTAATTAGAACTTAAACAGTTAATATTCACCAGTGATGATGAATGATCACAACTAATACAGAATACTCTCAATAAAAATATATGCCTTGTTTAATAAAACAAATTAACATTTATTACTGCATTTCTAACATATACATACAATTTATAGATAAACATGAAAATTTATATGAATAAGAATAATAATAATTGACTATTTTGAAATCATAAGATTATTTTTATGTTCTTCCCCCTTTCCCATTAATGATATAATGTATATCAAATTGGATACCAAATTTGCTAAGATTTTCAATCCACAAGAAAAACATTTCATAAAAAAAATAAACTCTCTTTGTGCACATGTACTTTTATAACCTAACAGGTAAAGTAGAATGATTAAGGAGAAAAATGTTAGTGGAATCAAAAGAAGAAGATTTCCAGAAACAAGTTTTTAAATTACTTCTCTGCTCCTCTGTAAGTTATTAAGATCACTATTCCTTAACTTAAAACAACAACCTAATATTCTTAATGCTGTCTATTATTCTCACATTCATACACCATTACATACATGTGACAAGTATTATTATATCACCGTGTATGTGTATGTTGATACCCTTAAAAATAAAACATTATTTAAAAACAAATAATAATACAAACAAAATATTTTACATATTAATAACATAACTTCAGATTAATAGACAATCATACCCTTTAGAAAATAAACTTCATTAATAAGTGGGTATAATAATTTTAGCATACATAAAATCATTACTCAAGATTATAGCTATTATTACTGAAGAAATTCTTGGTTTAACTCGATTTTGGTTGTTTTTAAAGTTCTGACAAAAAAAATATAAAATTTTATTGATAAAAATTTTACTAATAGTCTCTGATATCATAAAAAGAAAATATATAATGGAAATTCATATTACCAGTCTCTTTTATTCTGTGGAGGCTTCCAAGAGTTCAAACTCAGCTTGTTAAATGTCTATACTTTTGCAACAAACACATACCAATCTGTACCATGTGTATATAATCAATTTCTACAGTTCATTGGAACAGTCTCTTTTCTTGAGGCTTATAATTATTTGATGGTGATGATGATGATAAGGTTATTTGCCTTAGTGGGAACCATTTGGCACTGGAACTTTTTCTTCCTTTTTTGTTAAGCATAATTCTTCTAATAGATGGAGTATGTCAGTTGTTCTCACATTTATAATTTTTCTTGGGTTTAAATTCATTCACTGGAATAACTGAACTAGCTGATTTAATACTTATCAGTAGATTAATTATTTTCCTTCAGCTTTCAAGGGTAGATGAATGTTTTCTTCTATCTAAAACATCTTATTTCTCCCAATCAGACATAAGGTGTAGAATATTTTTGATTCAGACTTCTTTTTATATATATTATAACGGATGGAATGATGACCACTAGCCCCAAAAGTTGAGGGCACCAGATATAATGGATGGAATAATTACAACTAATCCCTAACATTGCTAACACCAGTATAATGGGAAGTACTCTTCATCAACAGTCATCAGCTAACCAAGCCAATGATAATGCACCAGATGTAATGGATGGTCAATTAACTTGCAGACTGTGCTACTATGCAGATGTAGCAATATGGTGTGGGGATAAGTTAATATGCTCTAATTTATTGCCCCTAATGAAACAATCTGCAGAGACCTACCAGGCTTAGAAGGGAAAGAAGTTGCATCCAACTAGGTTCAGACTGTGGGTCATCTGATAGAGTACTAATGAGAACCTGATGAAATGCTTAACCAATGATTGCATACTCTCTAATTGACTAACTCTATCCCTATTTAATAATATTAAATGCAATTTAGGTTAGTTCATCCACTTTCCCCCTTTTAAATTCTGTTATGCCCTAATATTCAAACCCAGAGAGAATATTGCCTTTGACTCCTTGAGCAGATATGAACAGATACACACAGCAACACCTGCACCTATATATAGGTTACAACCAGCATTTATTATATTTGTTTTATTTTCAAGCTTTTATATGATAAGAAAAATAGATGTGTGTGCATGCATAATTATTTATAAACTGTGGAATGTCAGGACAACTCAATAAACTAGAGACCGGAATAATACAAACTCTTAAACATTTATTAACAATAATAAATATCATCAAGTATAACAACAATAGTAATGATTAAAAAATAATAATAATAATAATAATAATAATAATAATAATAATAATAATATGTACATGTGTCACATGTGAACCTCTACCATTTTACTAATTAATTATCCTCCACATCCAACCCTTATACCCCATGGTAGAAATCCACCTATGTCACTCATTCTCTTCAAATCATAATTATATAGAAAAATAAACTTTAGTTATTTAATATAATTAAGATGCTGACTAGCTAAATTATATCTTTGCAAATGTTAACAACCTATTTAACAAGTTTCCCCAATTTATATATATGATAGAGACAGATACTAGTTGATTAGTCAAACATACTGGAAAATATATGTACAGGGTTAATCACAAAATAAAACATATAATATGTATTCTGTATAAGTGTTGTAATTTAACCTATGAAAATAAATTTAGAGAATCTTACCTTAATATTTATGTAGATAACCTGATGTGAAGTAGGTGGGTTAACCTAAATTTTATTTACAATGAAAATATAAAAATATCAAAATGAATAATCCCCCTTTTTCTTCTTTGCTAATTCTAAAAAAAAATGAGGCTTCAGCATCAGAGTGTGGAAATACAACAGATAACAAGACTTAAACAAAAAATTACAATATTGATTCTTTGATTAAAAATTGTAATTGGAACAAAGTTCATAAAAATTATCCTAATAGAAAGAAGTAGTAGTAGTTGATAGTTAGGCAAGTTGTTCTTCAAAGCAGATTCACTTAGTAAATCATTTTCCTTAGGAAGGATAGATAGGTACAATGGTGTCTCCTGTAGTTGTGGTTAATGGTAAACACCTTGATCCTCATTTGGTTCATCATTAAGTATTCCAATCCTTGTTTACTTTGGAATGCAGGCATCTTGTGTGTTTACAATAAAGTAGAAAAATATATATACATATATAGAGGTTTAATGCAGCTGGTAGGAAATACCATGACACACAATAGCATGTTTTGCTCTAGCCCATTTTCATATTAAAGAACAATTTAATAATTATTTATAATCATACATTTGTATTAAATAGTATTGAAGTGCTTTACATATATATTAAGAAAATTATTTCATTTTTTTTTCCTTTTCCAATTTTCAGCAGACTTAATTTTCATTATTCTTTTTGAAAAGATTTAAAATATTCAAATTTACTCCAACAACTTTTAAAACACGATTTAATTATTTAAGAATTTATCAATTATTCTTACTTCTTATTTCATTTTCTTTCCTCTGAATTTGGTAAACTTTTAGTTACAGCATTTGACTTTTAAAATGTTTATAATTTAACTAAAAGAAAAAGAAAAACTCCATTTTAGCGTTCTAAATTTTAGTTTTAATTGCTGTCTTTTGTTACAGGTGCTATAACAATAAGAAGAACGATTTGTAAACTGTTTTTTGTTTTTATACATTTCACGCGCATAGATTTCCAGGAATGCTAAGATTTTAAACTGCCTATTGTTTAAATTAATTTAGATTTTTGTATGTATTGTTTAAATACATTTCATTTATTACAAATAAAAAAAATAAAATAATAATATCAGTTTTATTCTCACACATATGCCCACCCCAACTTAACCTCAGGCCATCCCAAAATCATTTAACTGTAAATTAATATTCAATTTTAAATTAAAATATATATATACATTAGTTTATTTAATCAAATAGTTTATATATATATATACAATATTACTTTCTAAAATATTGATCGTATTTTATTTTATAATAAAATAATCTATTGTGCATTATATGTATATATGTAATAAATAACAAACAAATAATCTTCCCATTATTAATATAAATTCCAAATGGATTGGGTTCAATAAATATGCTTGATCTTTTAGGAATGTGTGCATTGTAAGCTCCCCTTTACAATATATATATATATATATATATATGATGTGTCAGCTGTATGGCAGGTCAGCAAGCCCAAGATGAAACATATATAGATTTTAACCTGCCATTTTGTTCATATTAATCTTCAAAAAAAAATTTTATATAAAAAAATGATTTCAAATTGATATCTTGCAGAATTTAAAGCTTGTCTTTTCCTCAGTTTCAATATTTAAAATTCTAATCTCATTGACTTTCCCAGGCTCTTTTTATATTTTTATTTTCAGTTAGACTGATCATATGTTTTCCTTTCTGTTTGTAACAAACAATATAAGAAACTTGCACTTACACGATTTTCTGGTGTTTTCCTTTAACTGTTGATTAACAAAAAAATAAGAAATTCACACTAACATGATTTCTGGAAAGCTTAATTTGTTTTTTAAAGAAAATTATCTTAAATGCTTCTTTTCTCACTCTGCTGGAAAATATTGAACTCCTATAATACTCCATCTCTTCTTTTTGATCTTTCTGATGTGAAGATTTTTAAGCTGTCTGAGCTTTATCAAAACAAAAAGTTTTTACAACTAAAACCTCTGCGTAAAAAAAAATAGTTTAACAGAATTGTCTTTTTTTTTTCAACATGTGTAAATGTAGATTTATTTATGCAATACACTCACACACACTCTATCATCCAAATCATTTATAAAAACTGGCCTATTAAAATAATCTGAATGCTTCTTAGAAACTATACTTTTAATATCTAAAATTAAATCCTTATAACTTTTAAACCCAAATTATAATCATAGCAAACAAAACAGAAATAAAGAATAAAATAGTAAAATCAATCTAGCAAGTGTAGATTAGTTTTGAAGAAAGTTAATATTTGAAATGTAAAAATGACAAACTAAATATCTTGTCTACAGACAAATGCCTATATGTGTTATATTCCTACTTTTAAAAGAACTATTGAATAATTAAAAGTGTGTACTACTCTTTTTGAATTTTGTCAACACACAAACAAATAAAGAACATAACAGTTTTCCCCACTCTCTTTCTGTCTTAGGCTTTATAGAACTTGACCCTGTAGGGTTTGAACTCGGATACCCTACAGCTTCTTTTACTATATAAAAATGTGATGATGATTTTTGGTTTCATATTTCCCTTCATGCACATGACTACAATTTTAGCTACTGGTTAAATTGAAATGGACACAGTATATATATATTCTTAATATATTTATTTCAAGTTTTCTATTTCACACAATTTTCTAAAACATATAACCAAAGACATGTAAAAAAAATAAATGTTCCCATGATGCACAATTTGTGCTGAACCAGCACTTATTAGTTTGATCAAATCACAATCTCTTACACACATTTTTATTATTTATTTGTAATTTTATAGATAGTAATTTATTACAGGTTCTTTACAAGTGTCAAACTTTCTGCTCTCACAACTTTGCCACAAACCACTTTATAGAATTTTGTTAATCGTTGTTACTGAGCTCTTTAATTCTCAGTTAATAAAGTGTCTAATTTTATAGAGGCATCAACACCTTAGTATCTTTGTCATGCTGACAGTTTTGATAACTTTCATTATAAAAAGAACTGAAATTTGATTAATTATTCCACATGGATATGATTAATAATAACCATAAAAAACACAAATTAATTTTAACTAAGTTTTTAGTTTATATATTGGCTAGTATTGATATGATAATCTCTAGCCTAATAAATGATTAGTAAATCATGAATATATTTATTTAAGGTAGATGGTGTCAAAGATATAAATGCATTGTGGTTAAAATTATAGTGATATATATTGTAATGTGGATCCCTATAATCATTACCATGATTAGACCATACTTGGTCACAACAATAACTGGCTTACTAGTCCAATCAAAAACTATTATGAGCATACTGATGGATATTATCATTTTAAAGCATATTACTAATAATGGTTTCTCCTAATCATATGGGTATAACTCATGATACTTAAGGTGGCTAGAATATTTTTATTAGTTTTGGCTAGTTATTTTATTAAAGACCCAGAGTGGTGCCACTAGTAACTTAGATTTAAACTTAATTATTTGAAGAGATTCTTTTATCACTAGATCGTAGCTTTGAGATTTATGAAATTCACTCGTAATGTTGCACTATGAAATGCATAAATGAAAAGTGAACAAGTAAAAACAGATATAACAATAAAAATAACAATAGTAACATGCAAGTCATCTTTATATCTTTTCAAACAATTACTATTATTAGCATTGAAAAGGCATCTGCATCACAAGGTAACAGTGATATTGCATTATCTTTACTTTTCTTTCAAATTAAGTATATATATATTGTAACATTTTTCATGT
Source organism: Epiperipatus broadwayi (assembly GCA_028023455.1). NCBI lineage: Eukaryota > Metazoa > Onychophora > Udeonychophora > Euonychophora > Peripatidae > Epiperipatus > Epiperipatus broadwayi. Next base: position 8,423 of record JAQFVV010008712.1, on the reverse strand, counting down.
TTTGATAGATTCTGGTAGGCCTTTTTTTTACACACTATGAAGTGAAAGTTAATCAAGCTATGAAGATGGAAAATATAAATATTTCGTTCGTATTTCTAAAAACATAACTACATTTTCTTATAAACAAAGCAAAGCAAAACTCCATATTAACTGACCTACTAATTATTACGACTTAATGCTGCCAGCGGAATCAGCTTTTTTATTTGTTTTTATCAGGGGATGATGATTCATACAAGAATCCGCTGAAATCCGTCACGTCGCCATCGTAAATTAAGACGAAAATAATTTAAAGGATCGGGTTTTTGATTTCCCGTAACTTAGTTATTTTTCAGAGAATATTATACCCAAGGCTTAGTTAATAAATAAACATATTGGACAAGGGTAATTTACACCTAATAAATTAAAAAATAAACTAACAATAATAATGCACAACGAAAAGTTGATATTAGAAATAAATATTTTATTCTAACAAATTAAAATATTTAAAGATAAATTGTTAACTAAAATTAGAAGGCATCTATTTGCTAATCCAGATAACAACATTGATCAATTAATTAACACAGTTCACATTACACTTAGCTTTCTTAGGCCATAAACAAAAGTCTCTTGAATAAGAAGAATTAATGTCTCTATCAGGATTATAATATTAAAAACTTAATTTTAGTCACAATAAGGAATAATTAATCATAGCTTATCGGTAAGTTTAATGAGCTTCTGAAGATTGTTGATTACCATGCATGGTTTTTTTATGAGAGGTAGAATGAGCTTGTGGCCATTGGTTTTAAACTTGTTTTTTGGTTTATCATAAAGGCTAGTCACGAAAACTTTTCTGGAGTTGATAGTCTTCATGATGAATGATGTCAAAAGCTTCAGTCCACTCCAGCACGAAGAATTATTTCAGCATATAGTGGTCCTGGATCTTTCATGATCCAGGACCATCCAAAAGAAAAAACAGACAAGACAAGACCTCATTTGAAGTTTTTCTGACCTTTTATATTCACAATCCATTTTTAGACTTCTCTGCGTATCTATTTTCTTTTGTCCTTTTATCAACATGCAAGATAATAATCTTGTACTTTTTTTTTTAAATTTAAGTTATAAAGTTGTTTTTTTTAAACATAATTCCGTCATCTTTAATCGAGTTAGAAAGATTTTACTAATTGAAATCTGTGTGTGGAATTCTTTCTTTTAGTTTATGCGTTAATTTAAAAGATCTTTAAAATTACTTTTTCTTTTAGCTTTTACCAATTGCCAATATATTTGTACCATATATAAATAAACGGTACATTATATGTATATATGAATTCATATTATTATTATTTTGGGGATATTCATATAAAATTAATTAATCATGATATCAATTTTGATAAAATATTCTAGCAAAAATTGAACAATATGACCAGAGATTGCTAAGAAAAGCTATAGAAATTTTTAAAAGGCTGAAGAGCATAAAAGAAAGGTGTGAATTAAAGAAGATTAACAACATTTGGAAGAAGTTATTGGAAGCCAAAAAAATTTTAAAACTTCTCAACCAATAGAATTTAAGTATGTGGATCAATATAAACAAAATTACATTTGTTAATGACTAACAACTGAGAAAAAGTATATATTTATATGTTTTAAATATAATGACAAAATTAATAATTATTCTTATTTTTAGTCTTTATTCTTTTGTTTTTTGTCTCTTGTCCCTTATCTTTTTTTTGCCACCAAAATGTAGTTATACAAAAAACAGACATTTTGATCCAGAGATGATAATTCTTGGGATGATTATTTTTACTTCCTATTACTTCATGGAGTTTTAAAAATGTATTTCCCATTTATTCATAGAGTTTTAAAATAAATACATTTGTTTACAAAGTTTTAAAATGAGTTCTCAATTCACTGGTTACTTCTATGCACTTTATGGTTGAACAATATTATCCATGTGATTTTTAGAAAAATTGTGGAGTTTACCAATTAACAAAATTGGTTGTGATGTATTTTCAATGATTAAATCTTTCTTTTCTCTTAGTAAGGTAATCTTATGTATTCGTGCATGATAAGCTGGAATAGAGCAATTTAGCTTTTTTTGTCTTCATGCTAGGTCATGCAAGATGAATAACTTCATTTTTTCCCATGGAGTGCCATATAGCAAGAGTTTTATTAGCAGATCATTTGTTTAAAATTTACTTTATACATGTACAAAATGATTGTGTATTTGATTTATAATGCACACTGGTTTTCACAATTATATATAATCATGCAATCCATGCTACTAATAAGACATTCTGCATCCTATTCTCTCAAAATATAAACTGACTGAAATTTTTATTGACAGTCCTTTTTATAGCTTATTAAACTTAATTACTTCAATCCAACTCTCTACAAGGTGTTTATTAATAAACAGCATATCTAAACCATTACCCTTACAATCATAAAGCACAGGAAGGAAAACATCATGATGATTAATTCACCATCAGAAATGGAAAAAGTGAGAAACAGAGAAAAATTAAAAAAAAAAACGAATATTTTGGCAATACAAACCTGAAATTCTGCATTTTTATAATTGAAACTTAGTTAAAACTTCTATCACAGAGTTGATAACTTCTAAGACTGTTTCTCTTCCTTTTCATTTTCCCAAATTAATTTTACAAACTATTTTATTTATTTTTGTATAGAAATATTTTAAATTAAATGTAAAGAAACTTGCATGCATACATTCAAACAAAACACTTACATACTAAAATTTTAGATATATTAATTTATTAAGTGCAAGCAAATGATATAATAATAATGTGAAAGGCTGAAACCTTTGACAGATGCACCTTAAAAATGCTTGCATGACAACCAATCAGATGTAATAATCGCTGCACAGGGAACTCTCAATTCAAAACACAAGGCAGAGATTTTACAAGAAAAATATGGTTCACACCTTCCTCTCTGCTTAAATTTGTATATAAATAAGCCAGACTCAAGCATTTTGAACCAAGGGTGTGAAGCTTTAAACACTTTCACACCTAATTTACTAAATATTATATATAAATAAACAATTCATGCTCTTGGTTCAAAATGCTTGAGTTTGGCTTATTTATACACAAAATTAAGTAGAGAGAAAGTGTGAACCATCTTTTTCTTGTGAAATCTTTGCCTTGTGTTTTGATTTGAGAGTTCTCTGTGCAGCGATTATTACATCTGATTGGCTGTCATGTAAGCATTTTTAAGGCACATCTGTCAAAGGTTTTATCCTTGCACATTATTATTAAAGTTTTAGAATAAAGAAGAAAATGCTATTAATTATTAGTGTTGTATAATTTAACCCTTTATTTAACAAGGCTTTAAAATTAAAATGCTGATAATTATTAACTTTTATATTTGACATTTACATTTAATGCCTGATGTAGCTATGCATAACTAACAATATAACTAATTTAGATGCAAAATAACCAAATTTTCTGGAAGCTATGTACAAGCAATACTCATATGCCAATTAATACAAAGAATGGTTTATACATACCTTCTAGAGATTTATGTTATTTCCTTTTAAAGTTTATACATATTAAGCTATGCATATTTATATTTATCTATAATGATAAATCTTATTTTACTAATAGCAACAATAACTCCATTAACAGATATGACACTTGCTTTGATATTTCCAAACATTTGACTAATTAAAAAAATTAATATAATTTGCATATTGCCATTTACATTTTACTCTGCACTATTTGTTTTTTTACGGCTATGAATAAGGCTAAACGCCTCAAAAGTTCTCAGCTGTCAAGTATTTTATCGATTCATATAAGTATTTATTATAGCTTCTCTTTCCAGTGCCTCAATATGCTTTTAATTTTGTTATGTCCGCTATAGAAATTTTGTAAAAAAAAAATTGATTATATTTACATCATTTGATGAAAAATCAACCCACTTCTTGCAAGTCACATCAGTTGTCCATATATCATTTTGTATCACATCAAATATAGCAGCTCAATTTCTGTTTAAATAGACTCACAATACTTAGTTTAATAATTAAGTCAATATGAATTTTATGGTAATTTAATTAAAGTCATTCAATCAAAGTCTCACTGTATTTGATTAATATTAATAGACTAGATAAGAGTTTACAGTCAAATTTATTTTAAGTTATCTTGCTTTAAATAAACATTTAAATATGTAAATATTAATTAATTAAATACCATTTAAATTTATAATATATTAAAATTATTTTACTTAGATCCTCTGTAGAAATTTATAGTTTTATATATGGTAATATTTAATTAAAAAATAAAACTAACCGCTTAAGCTGATATAAAGGAAATTTTACTTACATTAAACTAAAATTCACATTCAAACTTTAATATTAAATTGAGCTTTGTAAGTCCACTCAAAGGTTTTTGTGTTTGATGTAATTTGAGCAGCTGATAATGTCATCTTTGAATGACCAAAATATATGTCTTGCAAAAAGTTAATTGATTTTTCATCAAACATTGCCAAAAGCTTGAAACCAATTAGTCTGGGAGTAGGAATATTCTAGATAGATTTTAAATATTTTCTCTTATCACACTTATCATATTTGTAAATACAAGCTTATAAAAGCAATGTCACACTACATATGACTTGCTTTATTGATTATTATAATTTTTCCTTTAAGGCCTTAGCAATGCTAAGACTATTAATATATGGTAGATTTGAATTTATTTCAGTTTCATATGGCTATTTAAGTTAGATAGCTGGAGTTAAAGACATTTTCATGTCTGAAAATTTCAGAGTTTCTAATTAAATGTTATGTATTAAATAAGTGTTGGGTTTTGAGTTGATATTTTAAATCTAGTGTCTGAATATTCTAGCTCCTCATTGAGGTGAGCCAAAAACTTGAAACCAATTGGTCTGGGGATAGGAATGTTTTAGATAGAGATTTTAAATATTTTTCTTACTGCACTTATCAATTAAGAGCTTGTTTGAGCTATTGGTACACTCCCTATATTAAATATATAAAATTGAGTTTCTATAAAGGGCATAAACTTTAAATGTTCAGTTGGTTAGAGCATTAGCTTAAAATTCAATATTTAAGAATCTAAAAGTCTAAATTCTATTCTAGATTCTATTCCCATGCTCTGAAAAAGAGATAACAATACCACTCTAAATGGCAAATTGTATATTAGTCTGTGCTTTATTACTAACAGTTAAATGTAATTGGAAAATTTAATAAAGATTCAAACTTTTTCTAAAGGCATTCAATATTCAATGTTAGATGATGAAAATAGTTCAACACATATAGCACAACTAAAATGCCATCATCACACAGAAAGAGTAGTAAGATCACATGCTTCTGCAGTGGTACATTAATCATATATCAAAAGAATGCACATGGCAAAAAGAATTATGTTGTAAGTGTGAGAAGAAAGGGCATTTAGCATGTGTATGTAAAAAAGAAGGGAATGGAAAAGTCAAAATGAATTACCTCACAAGAAAATAGGGGAGGCAAATCTGTATCTACTCACATTGTAAAAAACATGGAAGTTCAAGATCTGAAGCATTTATGATTCATTTACAAATTTGTAGAAAATAAGTTACTATGGAAATAGACAGTGGCTCAGGAAAATATCTTTCATGTCACAAACTGATTAGAAGGCACTGTCAACCACTAATGTTAAAATTCAGTTAGAAAAAATGAACATCAAGGCAGAAGATGTAAATGGAAATATGCTATAAGTATTGGGTCATATAAAAGTGCCAATTAGTTACTATAGTAAAACAATGAATTTACCACTTTATTTAGTAGAAAGAAAGATTGGTTCAATTATCAGAAGGGATTGGTTCCAGGAGGACATAGGAATCCAAGTCAGCATAATAAAAAAATTCTCAAACAAAAAATTGTAAACAAATACCCAGATCTGTTTAATGATGAATTGGGGTTAATAACAAGGTTCTCTGTCACATACATTAATTTGAAAATGTATGTCTGATCATGCGTAAACTCCATAAAATCCCTTTCACTCAAAAAGCAAAAGTGGAGGCGAAACGAAATATTAGATTGAGTCTTGCCTTTGGTAGCTATAATAAAGTCTGCTGATCAAATTAGGATATAACCATGAATAAATATTTAAACAAAGGGGTATCCCTTGAACCAAATGTAAAGGAGATATTAGCCAGTCTAAAAAACACCTCATGCATTGTGAAGTTTGATTCGAACTCTGTATTTCACCAGATACAGATAGATAAATCAGTGAAAATTTTAACTTTGACAATCCTGATGGAATTATATAAATATAACTGCCTAGCATTTGGCATCTCAACAGCACCAAACATATTCCAAGCAAAGATTAATGTATTGCTATAAGGCCTAAAGGGATTTATATCCTATTTTGATGATGTACTCATTTCAGCACAATAGAAATGCTTTATCAAAGACTGATCAGAGTATGTAAGAAATTAAATATATTCAGAGTAATCTCCAAAAAAAGTTTATGAAATACAAGAAAATTAGTATTTCTGGGTGATATAATTTCCGATAAAGGAAAAAACTATCACCCAATAAGGTTAGAGGGGGGAAATGCATCCAAATATATAAATATAAAGGAATTATGGATATCCTTAAGTTTGATAATTTTTTGCACCTTTTATAGTGATCAAAGTAAAAGTAGCCAAACCATTGATTGTACAACTTATTAAGAAAAGATCAAAACTGGCTATGGTTAAAAAAAGTCATAATAAAGCATTCATTTAAACCAAAGGTCTATTATCATCTAACAAACTTCTAGTCCACTACAGATGTCTCAGAATGGGGAGTGGGTGCAGTTTTTTTGTCATCTTTGTTATAATTGTGAATGCCCCATAACCTATGTATCATGAATTCTCCCAACAGCTGAAATTATAGTCAGATCGATAAAGAGGTCTTGGCTATCATATTCACATTAAAAAAGTTTCATCAATATATTTTCAGAAATCATTTCAAATAACAAATCACAAGCCACTACAGAGTTCTCAGTTATGATAAGTTGGTGTCTGAGCATTTAAGCCCACACAGGATGTGTTGGAGGAATATTTTATCATCATATAAACTATAAATTATCTTATAAAAAGGAAAAAGAGATATCTCATGCCAATACATTGTCTTGGATCCCAGATAAAGATGAACCAAAAAGTTATGAGACAGAAATTATCTATATAGACAATCTGCAAACAGAAATACTAAATGGTAAAAGAGTAGAAAAATGGACAAGATCCAATGAAGGATACCAACTGATTATGGGATGGATTAAAAAAGGCTGGCCTGTTTCTTAGTATATTGCACCAACTTTCTGGATAAACCACAACAAATTATCTATCTGTAAGAGTTGTATTTTAATGGGCGTTCAGATAGTTATATGAACAGAGGGTAGACAGGAAGTTTTAAAGCTATTATACAAAGGTCATCATGGAGATATGCATTATCAAAGCATTAGCTCACGGCTATGTCTTGTGACCAAAATTAACCAGATATAGAACAATGTATAAAAATAATTGCACTGCCTGTCAGTCAGAAATATGAAAAACAAAGAATATAATCCATAGCCTATAGCAACAAAGACCTGGAAGAGACTTTACATGGATCTTGCTGGATCAATTAATGAAAAAATACTGCTTACTCATAGACATATTCAAAATGGGTATGGCATAGTAAAGGATACAAGTGTTATGGAAATTATTAAAATCTTAAACATTTTTTTCATGCTACAAATTACCCAAAACAATGGTGTCTGACAATAGTGCCAGATTTACCATACAAAATATCAAAACCTATTTTTCCAGTAATAATATGAAACATATCACCTAGAGCCAAATGGCCTGGTAGAAAGGGCAAGTCAACAGATTAAAAAGGCTCTTAGAAAAACAAATATTGTAAACATGCAGCAGGGGCTATATGATGCAATTGATGATTACTGGCAAATCTCTGTCAGAGTTATTGATGGGCAGGAAATTACATATTAAGCTATTACTGTTACTGTCAAATACTAAATATGTGCAAAATGACAGAGATGAAAAAGCATATGAAATAGATGATGGAGTTTAAGTACAAAACTCGATCAGAAAGAAATGATTAGATGAGGTAATTGCTGAGAGACTAGACAAATAAATACTAATTATCTAAGACCAGAATGGGATTAAATACAGGAGACACATAAATCACATCCACATCAAGCTTTGGAAGATATATTTCCATTCCAATATCAAGGGATAGAACTTAGGAATAACAAGAGATAGTTAACTCAAACTCTATGAAGTACTGTTCCAAGATGAACAGAAACTGGAAATTTGTGAAACTGAACCAGAATCTGAGTCATTAAAGGAATCGACTCCAAAACTTACTGTATTACAATCTGTGGAAAAAATTGATCATCCAGGCCCTAACAGCAGAGTACTTCATGTATCATATAAAGGACCAAGGTTTATAAATCAAACTA
>JAQFVV010008711.1:0-24309 GCA_028023455.1 Epiperipatus broadwayi | reverse complement strand
ACTACTTTTATATTCATCATCATCATCATCAACCATTATCAATCCACTGCAGGATGAAGGTCTCTCCAAGTTTAAGCCATCTTCTCCGATCTTTAGCTTCTCTTCTCCACAACACCCCTGCACATTTTCTTATTTCATCCATCCATCTCACATGTGGTCTCTTTCTGGGTCTTTTAAAATCTCTTGGAATCCAGTTTAAAATTTCAATTGTCCATCTATTATCATCTCTTTTAGCAATATGTCCAGCCCAACTCCATTTCAATCTTTTAATTTTTTCAATAAGGTCAGTAACACCTGTTTATTGTCTTACCCATACATTGCGTTTTCGATCTCTTCTTGTTACTCCCAACATACACCCCTCCATACTCCTTTGAGTAGTCTGAAGTCTCTGTATTGCTCTTCTATTAAGTGTCCAAGTCTCAGATCCATAAGTAAGAACTGGTAAAACACATTTGTTAAAAACCATCCTTTTCAAACACATAGGCATATTTCCTTTTATTATCAAGTTATTTCTACCAAAAGCACTCCAACCAAGTTTAATTTTATGATTAATTTCCTCCATTATGTTTCCATCTGTATTAATAATCTGACCAAGGTATTTGTAACTGTTAACTTCTTCTAATTCTTCATAATCAATCTTTATTTTCATATTTTGAGCAAATCGATTAAACATTACTTTAGTCTTTTTAACATTTATCTTTCGTCCTACTTTTCTACTTTCATCTGCTAACTCCTGCAACATTTCCTGCAGCTCTGAAGCATTATTTGCAAAAACAACTACATCATCTGCGAAATCTAAATGACTTAAATACTTTCCATTTACTTTCACCCCTTTAGTTTCCCATTTTAATCCACAAAATACTTCTTGCAGCACTGCTGTAAAGAGTTTTGGAGATATGGAGTCACCTTATCTTACACCTTTCTCAATGTTGATTTTTCCAGTATCATTATGTAATCTAATTGTTGCTGTTGCATTTTTATAAATATTCTTTAAAATATGACAATATCCTGGATATATACCTTGATGATCCAATGCTTTAATCACTGAAGAAATGTGTATAGAATCAAATGCCTTTTCATAATCTACAAATCCAAAACATGAAGACAACTCATATTCGTTTGTCCTTTCTATGACTTCTCTCAATACCTGGATATGATCTATTGTACTAAAACCACTTTTAAATCCAGCTTGTTCTCTTGGTTGGTGGAAATCCAAAGTTCTCTGTAGACGAGTTGTAATTATATTGGTAAAAATTTTATATAAAATTGATAAAAAGCTGATAGGTCTGTAATTTCTAATATCTTCTTTATCACCTTTTTTAAATATTAATATTATTACTGCATTCTTCCAATCTTCCGGTACATCTTTATCATTTAGACATTTGGTATATAACTTTGCTAAAATTGTTTTTATTTCTTCATCTGCTTCTTTTAATATATCAATTATAATTCCATCATTTCCTGGAGCCTTTCCTTTCTTCATACACTTAATTACATGTCTCACTTCTTCATTTAAAATTCTGGGCAATTCGGAGGATGTAATAGATATAGGAGGTACTTGTTCTTTATTACTATATAATTCTTGATAAAAATCTTCTACCAATTTCATGATGTCATCTCTCTTTTTAGTAATAATTCCATCTTTTTTTTTTATTGCAGATATAAATTTCCTACCAATACCAAAATGTTGTTTAACATTTTTGAGACTTTTATTTTCTTCTACAGCTTTCCTTGCTATTTCACAATTATACTTTCTTATATCATTTTCAACTCTTTTCCGTACCATTTTATAAAATTCGAGATATTCAATTCTTTTTAATACATCATTTTTGTATATCTTCATATTCCATCTTTTCTTCACAAACTCTCTAGTCTCAGTAGAAATTTTATTAGTCAATTGCTGCTTTTTTCTACCAGCCATGTTTGTTGCAGTTTTTAAAAGTGTATCAGTTATTTTCATATTAATTTCATTCCAATCTGTATCATGTTCAAAATCTCCTAACACTTGAAACCTATTTGTAAGTTCTAATTTAAATTCATTAGAATGTTTCTGAAGATTAGGAATATCAACTGTAAATATTGTTGTTCTTAATAATTTTTGTCTCTCTAGTTTTACATTAACACGTAACTTACACCTTACTAATCGATGATCACTTCCTGTGTTAAATTTATTAAGAACATTACAATCTTGAAATATGTATTTTCTGTTAATCAAAATATAATCCAATTCTGCTGTATTTTCATTTGGATGCTTCCATGTCCATTTCCTTTTAACATTTTTCTCAAAAAATGAATTCATAATATAAAGTTTTTCTTTTTCTGCAAACTCCACACGTCTATGTCCTCTCTCATTTCTATTACCATAACCAAAATTACCTACAGCAATTTCATCTTTCATTTGTCTACAAATTCTAGCATTAAAGTCTCCCATAACAATTTTAAAATGTTGTTTACTCTGATCAAAAGCCTTTTGTACATCCATATAAAAATCTTCTACTACTTCATCACTATGAGAACTTGTTGGGGCATAAACCTGAATTATCTGCATTTGGTATCTGCTATTAAGTTGTATAACTAATTTTGCCATTCTGTCCAATACACCATCAATCTCCACAATATTGTTCTTTCACTTTTTATTTATAATGAATCCTACTCCACTTGTATTTCCAATATGTGTGCCTTTATAATAGAGTATATGTCCACTTTTTAAATCAATTGTTTCTTCTCCTTTTCTTCTAACTTCACAAAGTCCAATAATGTTCTATTTAATATAAGACAGTAGGAAAATAAACATTTTCTATCGTACTTTATATTTTTCTACATAAAATTATTCAAAACAGCAAAAACCAGAAGGGCAATTTTAAATCTGACTATATTTTTTAATGTCAATTAATATTGAAATGACTGATATTTATGTTAATTTTATTCTTTATTGTCTGTTACAGTGTTTTTACTACATTTATAATAATGGCAAGATATCAATTTATTATGCATATATATGATGTGTCTCAATGAACACAGAGACAAAACTCTCTATACAGTTGTCACTTGGAACAGGCCAAGGTCATCAATGGATGTAAGGTTTGTGCATAAAATCCCTATCTAGTGCCTATTCATTCAATATCCTCAGACTAGTTTCTAATCTTCTTGCATCCATTGATTACTCTGGTTTGCACTGAGTGGTGCTATTGCATGGAGATTTTTGTATCTGTGTTAATACCTTGTGTAAGCATAGGTAATAATAATCATGTGATGTTTAGTATCTCAATGAAATAGTGACTGTTTCTTTCTCCAAGTGGCCTATAGTGCTATACTTGAATTAATGTGTATTACATAGGATCATAGTTTAGCTATTTACCATAAACTCTTTAAGGTACTAGCATACCTTGATTACAAGTTATGGCATGAAATATGACAGCATGACTACATCTTTGGGGATCATCTTCAATGTTCACACTGTCATCAAGAATCTTGAATACCACCTGAAGGATTCTTGTGACTTATAGCTTCACTGCCAATTATAGCATGAATCACTTCAAACATTTCAGTAGCAGTTTTTTGCGATTGACGATCAAATTTAGTGTTATAACATTGTTCCATTGTGGATTAAGGTATGGTATCACATTTTATGTTATAATTCATGGTCAAGACATTTTAGCATCTGAAATGTTTTTGGTGAACAGCTAAGTTGTATCACTACATTACACATATGAATTGAGTCAAAGATGACCCAATAGTCATCTTAATTGAGAGAAATGGTCATTAGTCATCTATTCATTGGGATATACTGAGTGCATATCATTAATTAGAAATATGAATTTATAATATCCTACAAAGCCAACGTTAATATATAATATCATAAGCCAATATCTTTACAATAAATCAAATTAATAGTCTTTCATTATATATAAAACATAAACCAGTTTCACCTTTACTTAGGCATATAGTACATGTTGGTATTTATAATTCCGTTACAATGATCTAGCAGTTAAGATATTTCTCATCTATATTGAGTCATAAATGAGAATAACATTGTCTCTATTCTGATTGGTCTGTTTTGTTGTCAAAATAGTGACTAATAATAAAATAAATACATTAGTTTTGTGTTGGAACTATTTCACACTTTATTGTCAAACGATAAGCTGTCTAAAGCAAATAAAATTGTACCAATCATTATATATTTATTAAAGGTTTAAATCTTTGGTTTACCTGTGAGAGTGGGGAAGGACTGGTATTATGATAGTGATAACAATATATGGTATAGATATTATGTTTATATACATATATATTTCAGATAAGTGTGAAAGATTTACAAGAAAAAATTCAAATATTGGAAACAGATTTGAATCACAAGGCCGGTGAAATAGAAGTAAGTTAGAGCTTATATAGATAAATGTAATGAAGGTCAATAATCTCATTTATATATTCACTCTGTATTTTTTTTCAAAATAATATTGAAATATAGTATAAGAAAATAATACAACACACATTTATTTCAGAACATGTTTTTATTATTGAATCATTAAAATTTCTTTTATGTTTCACGAATTTTATATACCTATTATCAAGAATTAAATGCATGTCCTTAAAAAATGGGAGAAATAGTCAAGCATTGGTGGCCTAGTGGTTAGCATAGCTGCCTTCTAAGCAGCTGGCCCGGGTTCGCTTCCTAGTCAACGTAGCTGGCCCGTGTTCGCTTCCCGGTCAACGCATTTGACATTAAAAAAAACTAAATGCATATATATAAATCAATACTTTTTGACAGATATTATTGCTGAAATATTTTAAATTCATGAAAATATCTGTTATATTTTTTATTTTAAAAAAGTCACAGTCGGATAATAATCTGTGATTAATGTAAATAGTAATTGCTTCCACAGAGGAACCTCTTTTAAATGCAATCTTTTGTTCTTATATAGAGACTAAAGTATTATAATAAATATGTACATTTTTAAGAAAATAAAGCTCATATTTCTACTTTCCTTGTTTTATAATAAACTCTTCTACCACAAGTTGAACATTATAAATTAATAATTTTTAACAGATGTTATTTTTGAAATATTTTAAATAGATAGACATATCTGTTATATTTTTTTATTTTAATATATAGGGTATATTGGCATAGACTTTCACACGACCCACCACTCTCCACTCTATATAATAACACTGATACATTCAAGCACATATATGCTGAAAAAATAAATAATCACCAATATAAACCAGCAATCATCAGTTGGTCCAGATTATCATCTCCCACACATATATACGATAAGTGCTCAGATATATATTAAGATAGACAATCTTCATTGTTGAGATGTCTGCCGTTCCTTGCATATGTATTAAATGGATTAGGTCCTGTACATGTGGGGTTCAGATTGACTTTAGGTCAACATGAGTGTGACAAGAATCTTGGCCTCAGGGTGGCCTTTGAGCATTCCATCATCAGATTTTCAATTGGACGGACGGTTGAAGAGTTGTAATGTGTAGTAAATTGGAGCCTGTCCATTATAGTATGAATATTGTCTATCTTAATATATATCTGAGCACTTATAGTATATATGTGTGGGAGATGATAATCTGGACCAACTGATGATTACTGATTTAGCATGAAATACGTATATTGGTGATTAATTATCTTTTCAGCATATATGTGCTTGAGTGTATCAGTGTTATTAGATAGAGTGGAGAGTGGTGGGTCATGTGAAAGTCTGTGCTCATATACCCTAAATATTACATATATAGACACAGGTATATAATAAGCCTGTGTTTCAGTTATTTTTTATTTTAGAAAAGTCACAGTAGATAAATGCAAAAAGCATTTATAGTTTGCTATATTCATTGATCACTGTTTATCTGATTGTGATTTTTGTAAAATAATAAATATAACATTTCCATGCATTTAAAATATTTCATATACATACAAATAAGGAGTGCCTCTGTGGAAAGATGATTGGTTCCCTCATACCTGAAATACCATCTTTAAATTAATGCACACATTATGTGAAATATACCTTAGTTATTTACTACAAAAATTTATAAGGTGCTAGTGTATCACAATTAAAACTTATGGCATAAAATGTGAGTGTTTTGTATCTTTGTAGATCCATCTTCAAAACTTTTTTTGCCCTTACAAAATCTTGAAAAATGCATAAAAATCGTCTTATAACTGATGTCTTTAGCACCCTATGTAGTTTAAATTATTTCAAACATTTCAGTAGCATTTTTGTCCAATTTAAAACAAAATTTAATGCGAATACATTGTTCTATTGTGGGCTATGGTAGAAAGCACTTCAACATTTTATGCCATAGCTCATGATTCAGACATGTTAGCAACCCACACTTTTTATGGTAAATAACTAACATTTATATAATATATTTATTGATAAAAAGATAATCTTGCAAGTAACTTGAAGAGAGAAACTGTCACTAATAATTTTTGCAACTATCTTTTATCTATAGTAGTTTCCATGACAACAGATTTCAGAATCTATGGTTTAGTTAAGCTTTGGCTATTACCATGTGATTAATAACTATCTGGTGTAAATTAATTAGCTGCACTAAATTTTTACAATTAATAAAATATAAAACTATTTTTACTTGCTAATCAATGCTTTAAATAGATAGTAAATCAAATAGTACATCCAGTATGTGCAATTCTAATCAAATGAAAAGAGGTTTTATCATGTATTAACTGATCTAATAGATACTCTTTCTATTTATATTTACAAGATAGAATTCTAATCATTTTGAAAACTTTGTATCCCTTTGTAATATGCACAATGCAAAACTAAAGTTATATAAATAAATATTGCAACTACTTGTATAAAATTACATGGCTGCTGTATATAAATTATATTTTTTTTTTGCTGAGTAAAAAAATGAAACTGATATTCATTTTCTGCCTAAGATTTGAATAATCAGTAATTTGAACAATGCAAATAATCGACTGTTTGGGCCAATCAAAACATAATTGGTTCTATCTCTAAGATGCCTATAGAACCATATGTGAATCAATGCATATGTTATGTAGTAAAATACTTATTTGTTGAGAAACTGTTTGAGGTACTGCATCTGGATTACAAGATATGACATGAAATGTGATTGTATGTATGATTCTTACCTTTGTGGATGCTCTTTCAGCAATCCCAAAATCTTAAGACTCCAAAACGTTTTTATAACATATGGCTTCTCTACCACATATAGTTTGAATCATTTCAAAAAAATGTAATGTTAGCATATTGTTCCACCATGGGTTAAACACACCATCACACTGTATGTTGAAACTTATGATTTAGACATATTAGTGCCTTACAACTTTATGATGAATAGCCAAATTGTCACCATATAACACACATGTTGACTTAGGGATCATGCTATAGGAAGCTTGGAAATAGAATCAATCACCAATCACCTTTTTACTGAATCACATTATATATATATATATATATATAATATTTTAAATGCCCCATAGCTACATATTATTTCAGCCACACTCTTTTTTAAATAAAAAAAATCTTGAATTTTTTTAGTTAATTGAAAAAGAACGTGGGAGTTCCTTTTCATTCTTTTCAATGAGCTGCAAAAATTCAAGCATTTTTTATTTAAAAAGGGAATGTGGTTGAAATAAAAAAGCTATGGGGCATTTTAAATATTTTATATAGATTTTAGCTAGCATTATGCATTGTTTTTATTTTATATATATAATAAATTAAGTTTGTTGTTTTTATTCTTTCCAAAATGTATGTAATATTCAAATTTATATGTATATTAAATACAGTAATATTCATATAAACTTAACTTATTTTATTAGAAGTACTTTCAACTATATTCCTTGTAGTCTTTGTCAACTATATAACATTGAATAATTAAAATGAGACATCCTTTCATAACTCCCATAATTCAATTCAGTTCTCCCACAATTCTGTTATTTTAATGTTTGATGATTGACAATTCATTAACATTTGACGATTTCTTGAAATTAATATAGCTTTTTTTATTTTACGTTTATTGTGGCAATGTTCAATTTGTATAATTTTTGCTTTTATAATCAAATTTAAATCTGTATTTACAAGTTTTATTATGATGAAATGTAACAGATAAAGAAGATTTATTTTCATATTTTCCTGGTTATCTTTTTAAACTCTTTTATATAAAAGCATATGTTCTTTTATTCCTTTTTCTAGTAATGACTGGAAGGTTGCTATTCTTTCACATGCACCTTACTATTACTTTCAGACAGCCAATAGCTGTTAAAACAGCGGTCTGAGGAGCGATAAGGCCTTTACTAATTTAATAACAACATGTGATTTAAACAAAATATCCTTTTTCTAGTGTACATTTAGATTCACTGATATATTGTAAGCCACATTTACATATTAATTTATATATAATACACTTTTGATTAAAACTTACATTTTTGCTTTTAGAGTTATTAATTAATCTATTTGTACTATTTATCTAAAAAAAAAGCAATTTGACACAATCCACTATAAATTCTCCTCATAAACTTAACCTGTTCATCTGATACAAATGGTAGTGCAATCCATTTCATTTTGATATTATTTTTGGTTTTATTATATTGTTGACTCTTTTTAAATTTTTTAATAATATTAGTAATAAAATTTTTATTATAACCAATTTTCAACAAATCACTAACAAATAAATTTACATTTTTTATTTTATCACTAGAATATTTGCATAATTTTTCATTTCGAAATAAAAATGACTTTAATCCAGACAACTTATGACTTATAGGAACATGTGATTCATATTGGAATAAAATCTCTAGTTTCAATTGGTTTAATTGACATAAAATAATCCAAATTGTACTCGTTACATATAACTTCAATATCCAAAAATTTTACAGAACTGTATTTGTCTTTTGTTTATAACCCACTTTAAATCCTTAATATGATTTAATTCATTAAATAAATTGTTTATTATATCATGTTTTCCACAAATAAACACATTGTCAACATATCTATGATATATTTTAATTTCTTGATATTTCAATTGCTTTAAGATTTTACTCGCAGAAGTTGATATAACAAAATTACAAATTTGAGCCATGGCAGGAAATCCCATTGGCCAACTGTAATTCATTTTATAATGTTCATTATTAAAATTAACATAAATATTTTTATTAATAAACTGTAATTCTTTATAATAAAATTTATAATATTAGACTTTATATTTTTTGAAACAAGAGTATTATAAATACTTTTATTTGATTATATTCTATCTATTGACCCATACATTTCATTTATATTGAAAGTACAAATTGTATCTTATAATTATATATATTTATATTCTTAATTTTATCCACAAAATCAAATGATGTTGAAACAGTATATTCTCCAAAACCTAAAATATCTTGAAGTAATGATTCAATATATATCTATATGTTTGATAATAATATGCACCTGAAAAATCAACTATCAAGCTCAATGGGCTATTTTCTTTATGTAGCTTTAGATTCAAAAATATCCTTGGACAAATAGCCGATAATGGATATGAATTACAATATGTATAGCTATCAATAACTTTATTATTAGCTTTAAATATTTGGCAGCTTTAAATTATTTTATGTGGATGTTAAATTGTAATAATTGGTTTTACTTCAAGAGATTTTATCCAAAATTCTTTGATAAATTTAACAAAGGAAAATTGAACATCTTTTTTATAAAAATTTTCCGAATAAAATAAATGATCAAAATTATGTGAACTTATCTGGCATAAATTTGAAATTCAATCGAAAATATAGTTTTAATTTTGGATCGACATATATTGGTGATAATTGAAAAGATTGTAATCATGAATTAAATGCTGTAGTAGAATATTCATTTAGTATAATTAAGTGTGAATCTAATAGTTGCAATAAAATTATTAAAGAAGTTAAAGATAAAAATTTAATTACAATAGGAATGATAAATAGTTATGTCAAATTAATAAAATTTAAAAGTTGTCTATTATTATTTAATATGTTTAAAAAAAGATAAAGGTCTTTGAATGTGCTTGATTATGAAATCAAAATATAAGAAAAAGTTATGGATCAAATGAGCAAGCTTAAATTTCAAAAAAGTAAAATAATAAATATAGATACATACCGCAGAAAATTTATAAATGAAATTTTATTAAAAGCTTATAAGAATAAATCTATTGATAGTTATACATACAGTAATCTGTATCCATCGTCGGCTATTTGTCCATGGGTGTTTTCGAATATAAAGCTACATAAAGAAAATAATCCATTGAGATTGATAGTTGATTTTGATGGTGCATATTATTATCAAACATGTAGATATATTGAATTATTACTTCAAGATATTTTAGGTTTTGAAGAATATACTGTTTATCATCATTTGATTTTGTGGATAAAATTAAGATATGAATATAGGATTACAAGGTACAATTTGTAATTTTGATATAAATGAAATGTATGGATCAATAGATAGAATAGAGTCAATTAAAAGTATTTATAATACTCTTGTTTCAAAAAATACAAAGTCTGATATTTTAAATTTTATTATAAAAATATTACAGTTTACTAATGAAAATATTTATGTTAATTTTAATAATGAACATTATAAAATAAGTTATGGTTGCTCAATGGGTCTTCCTGCTGTGGATCAAGTTTGTAATTTTGTTATATTAACTTATAAAGTAAAATCTTAAAGCAATTGAAATATCAAAAAATTAAAATATATCACAGATATGTGAATGATGTGTTTATTTGTGGAAAACATGATATAATAAACAATTTATTTAATGAATTAAATCAGATTAAGGATTGAAAGTGGGTTATAAACACTGGAAAAATACAGTTCTGTAAAATTTTTGTATATTGAAGTTATACGTAACGAGTACAATTTGGATTATTTTATGTCAATTAAACCAATTGAAACTAGAGGTTTTATTCCATATGAATCACATGTATCTATAAATCATAAGTTTTCTGGATTAAAGTCATTCTTATTTCGAAATAAAAAATTATGCAAATATTCTAGTGATAAAATAAAAAAATGTAAATTGATTTGTTAATGATTTTTTGAAAATTGGTTATAATAAAAATGCTATTACTATTAAAAAATTTAAAAAGAGTCAACAATGTAATAAAATCTTAACCACAAATACAAATGACTTTGATTAAAACATTCGATCAATATTCATATAGTTATAATAAATATAATATGATTTTAATTAGTAAAAGTCATAACAAACTTTATAATATAAAACAAAATATATGCATATTTTTATTTATAGCTTATATCTCTTAATAAAAGAAAAATCTATATGTGTTATTAATTCACACATCCATATATTCATTCAGCCTTTAACATAATATGAATATTTTGAATTCCAAGCAATTTTTAAAAAAATATACATTATATTATAATTAAAGCAATTTAAATTATCTATGTGTTTAAACCACTTGTAACCACATTTTGATGTCTTCTGGTCTAATTACAAAATAATATAAAAAAACCATAAATTCCATTTACACAGCACTCATTATAAAATACCATACTTCAAAAGAAATGTTTTCCAAAAAATTTTAAAAATTGTTAAATGATTTTAAAATTAATATTATAATGATTAAAAGGGTCTAATAGTGCAGCATCTACTATAAGCCAAAATAAATTGTAATTCTAATGTTAGTATTTTTAAAATAATAAATAAAAACTAATAATAAAATTTAAAGTTATGTATTCCTCATCTTTATGCAAGTCCTTATTTAAAAGTTCTGCTAGTAAATTGGGGGATTACATGGTTTCTAGGTGACAACTATTGTCCAAAGCTTTCTTTTCTCTTTCAAACTCTTCTCTGGCATGTAAAAAAATCACAATAAAATAAGTAATTGTTGACTTTTAAAATCCACAAAAATCTTTGAAAATATTTCTCATCCTGATATTAAAAGATATTTAACACAGTCCATTTCTGCAAGTCTTTCCAGGATAACAATTATTTATTCAACAGTATTTTAAAAATCCATTTTAAAAAGTAAGTCTTTTTTTTCCATGCACATACAGTTTCCAATTTGTTCAGAAACATGCATCATTTGCAGTCATATTTATTAATACATAATTCTGTGATAAAACAGACATCTTTCCATTCTCAATTCATATTCCAATAAGGCATATAATAAGGCAATAAACTAATCCAGGTTTTAAATACTAAAAGGTTATTTATTCTTGATAAAATATATACTTCTTCTGTTGACCATTTTCTTCTTTTTTAAGAATAAACTTATAGCAATTAGAACAATAGGTATTTATATTCTAATGTTTGTTTATTTAATATGACAATTTTCTTTTTAGAAATTATATTTTTCATAGTATCTTTGAAATTGCTTCAAAGATAAATATTTTTAAGGTGTAATCATTCAAAGTAATGTCATAATATTACAGAGAGAGAGAGAGCAATATATTTTATAGCTCATCTCGAATGTCTTATAAAACTTAGAGGTAAATTGTATTTCCATATTTTTCAATAATTTCTCCTTAAATAATGTTTTTTAAAAGTTTTAAACTTTATAAACACAAACATATTCACTATATGTAGCATATCTCTGGACAATATTTATTTGTAACTTTGAAATATTCTACAAAAACAAATATATAAATTTTTATATACCACTGGAAAAAACATGCTTCTATAAATTCTTGTCTTTCATTGCTAATCTTCCCATACATGAGACCATAGATTCCTGTTCCATAATTTACCAATGAATTTCAATTAAGCTTTAGAATAGTCCACTGATAGGAAATTTAATGGGTTTATTCACACATTTTTGTTAAACTAAATATTAGTTTTCTTAATCCTTTTGACTTTTTTAAAAAAAATATTAAAAATTTAGATAATTGACTGTTAGCTTAAATTTATTACTTGCCTATAGTAATATAACTTGATACTATTTATCACAATAATAATTTTCAACACAATCCCTACTAAAAAACTCTTCTCCACTAAACTAACTTAATTACACACAGTTTCTATACCTGCTTTTTAAAAAGATTTGATTGGATAAAAAATAATCAAATTACAGACTCATTTACATATTTCCCAATAAGGTACTTTTAAAAATTAGAAATAAAATAATGAGTCATCCTATAAATAATAAATATAATAAATATTTAATATCTAATTTATTTTATAACTAACCAAAAATATTTTAAAATGATACATTTTATTAATTCTTACTAATTGCTGAAATTATAAGAAAATATTTAGCCTAAATGTAGCAATTTCTGTCTACATTCACTAGTTTAAAAATATCTTTAAAAATTAAATATTTATTTTAGATTTATTCTATCATGTACAAAATGTTTCTACTTTATGAATAATTTTTTAGAAAGCAATTCAAAACTTTCTCTGAATCCATGCAAGCATAATACACACATATTTCCAGTCATGTGACTTGCTTTTTCCAGATAAATATGTTGCTAATTTTGAAACTTACTGTCTGAAATAAAACTAAATGAATATTTAATTACAGAATAATACATATTGCAAAATATTAAATGTAATAATAAAATTTAGAATTGTAAACTTTGACATTTTATATAATAATAAATAAAATGAAAACATTTGGTACACCATAAAATATGAAGAACTTTAATAAACATTTATTACACAAATTTAACTTATTTTAAAGATAAATTTATTAATTTATTCAACTATATTGAGCATTATATTAAAAATTAAATTTTTTCAAATGTTTATTTAGCAGGATATTCACTATATTTTTTAAGTATAACTAAGACTACTTATTTAAACCATACAATATTAAATTATTCTACTTTTTTCCTTCAATTTTAACAATTAAAACAACTTAAAAATATTCTCTAACTTGCTATGTATTAATTTTAATAAGTTTTAAATTTATTTAGATATTATTATTACAATTATAATACCTATACTTCTTTTAATTTAAATTTTTTAAAGAAATTGGCTATTTCAACATATCTGGTCTTAACAAAAGGGTACAATATATATAATACAATGTTTTTGGGTATGAACCATGTATTATTTTGTATTACAATCCGCAAACACCATTATCAAGGTTAACTTTTGAAAGAACAATCTCATTAGATCTCAAAGAATAACGTGACTCAATGCGAGATGAGAAGTGAGATTCAACTTGAAGTAGTTCAGCATTCACAATATGAGGCTTATCAAAATATTTATTTCCCTCAGTTTTTTCACCTATTAATTTCAAGTTAATATTAGATAAAATAAAAGGTTTCCACATAGCTGGAATACATTGTGCTTCATCAGCCCTATTTAAACCAGTAGGTCTCTTTAATATTTCTATTGATTCTCTCATGGTTTTTAAATCACATCATACTAAATTTGCAAGTATTTTTGCATTGTCAAAATCAGGTTTGTGACCAATTTCTAAAAAATGGGAAGTAAAAACTGATGTGCTAATTTTTTGATTAAAAACACTTTTATGTTGAAATATTAAAGAGACCTACTGGTTTAAATAGGGCTGATGAAGCACAATGTCTTCCAGCTATGTGGAAACCTCTCATTTTATCTAATATTAACTTGAAATTAATAGGTGAAAAAACTGAGGGAAATAAATATTTTGATAAGCCTCATGCTGAACTACTTCAAGTTGAATCTCACTTCTCATCTCGCATTGAGTCATGTTACTCTTTGAGATCTAATGAGATTGTTCTTTCAAAAGTTAACCTTGATAATGGTGGTTGCTAGTCCATCGAAATATCAGATTGTAATGCAAAATAATACACGGTTCATACCCAAAAACATTCTATTATCTATATCAGTGGTCTTCAACCTTTTTACACATGCAGACCGCCAAAAATAAGGATAAGATTTTGCAGACTGGCAAAAGTTTACAGATAAATTTTCTTAAAGATGTAAGCTGCTTAGCCTTAGATAAGCATAATTGTTATAACTGACCAAAACAGCACACTAGTTATTATGTATTGTAATGGTGTTGCTTACCTTCATATGCTGAACACAGAAAACAGTACAATAACAATCATTCTCATTAATGTGCTTGCATTTCTATGTTTATTATTTCATTGTTAAAACATTCAAGAATAAAATGTTATTCACCTGAATGTTGGGAAATATCATAGCTAGTGTAATTACATGGCAATGATTATGATAAATGTAATATCTGTATTTAATGTTAAATATACAAGATGGTTATATATATATATATATATATATATGGAGGTTGTCTTTTGATAGTAGTAAGAGCAAAATAGAAATCGCGTAATTAAAATCACCGTACAGCTAAAAAAATTCGTCGTATTTTAAATGTGAAAAAATAAAACGAAACATGTAAAAGTCTGAAGTTTTGATGTTATTGTAATTTGTTTTTGTGCCAGTGTGTTGAAAGGATCAAAAAATGTAATTAATAGGAAATTTTTTTTAAAAAAAAGGTAAAATAGATATCGCGTAGTAGAAATAAAGTCAAAAAAAAAAAATCGCCGTACAATTGCTGTCTTTTAAAAAAAAAGACAACGAAAGTTGAAAAAGTCAAAAGTTTTGATCTTATTTTAATTGGGGGGGGGGGGGATTGTGAAATACTTTGTAAAAGTTAGAGACAGAAATTTTTTGGTTGTTTTTCTTTTTTAAAAATGATAAAAATTGATTTCAAAAATAAAAATTAAAGCCAAAAAAGATCTTATTTTAATTTGGGGGTGGGTGGGGATGAGATACTTTGACTTCACTGAGACAAAAGTTGCTTTTGGTTTGTTTTTATTTTTAAAAAAGGGTAATAAAAATTGGTTTTAAAAATAGAAGTCTTAGTATATTAGCGGTATACAAATAAAGGCAAAAAAGATATCACCTTATAGGCCAAAAAAAGTGGCCATATTTTTAAACAAAAAAAACCCCTTGAAACTTGAAAAAGTCAAAAGTTTTGATCTTACTTTATTTTGGGGTGGAGGGAGGGGTGTATTGAGAAATATTTTGTAAAAGTTAGAGACAGACGTTATTTTTTGGTTTTTATTTTTTAAAAAATGTAAAAAAAATTGATTTTAAAAATAAAACTTAAAGCCAAAAAAAAAAAAAAAAACACTAAAAATGAAATATTGTATTAACAGAGGGAGTAGAAAAAATTTAAGAGATAAAAAAAAATCACCTTATATTTAAAAAAATTCCAGTCTGGTAACATTATATTTTATTGTTTTAACACATAAACAATGCCGGCAAGCGGCCATGATTGGCTATCAAAAGCCAACTGGAGTTTGTATAATAAAAAACCTTTTTTTTTTTTAAATTTTGAACTTTTTAAAAAAAATAATAAAAAATTTAATTCTTCCCCTCCATAAACATCCGTGATAAATAGAAAAACAAATTAATTTATGTATGATTGATTAGATTTCATTTTTGTTCTGTTTCTTTTTTTTTAACCGAGTAAAAATGCGATGAAAAAATAAATAAAAACTGTTTATATTAATTAAAAGTTTAAAATCTTATTATTTTGTTATTACTAACTTTCTAGCCAGTCTAGCATGGCCCGGCAGAAAACTTCTGTGGCCCAGTGCCAGTCCATGGCCCAGTGGTTGAAGACCACTCATCTACAACATATAACCATGAAAACATTAAATATAATATATATATTGAACCACCCACCTTTATTTTAAATACTAACAACAAATAGAAATCTAAAAATACTCTTTCTCCCTTGCTAAACTACCCAATCTTTGAAGGTGCTTGGTCCTCAGGTGGAGTGCCAAATATCATTGGCAGCAAGCTACCAATAATATAAACACTCAACTACTAGACAAATACTGACCAAATGAACACTTTATTTATTTTAAGGTAAACCTTTATGTGCCAGTTAAATACGTAGTAATTAACATGCTTATCTGATCAATAAAGAATCCAGTACCTGAGACCTCATCTAGCTCATCGAATTACAGGTGCTTTAAAAGAAAAGAAATATCTGCCCAATCTAAACATTCTATTTCAAATAATAATGATGATTTACTGTATGTTAAACTTTGGCGTCCTTAACAAAACAAATCCTTATTCTTTAAGTTTTAATTCAACTATTTCTTAATAATAATTAAATCTTTCCATTCCCACTTTTTTAAAATATTATCTCAGTATAAATATGTGTATTCAAATATAAATATAAATATTTAAATGACAGTTTAAATATCTTTCTGTTTTTAAAAAACAGTCGTTTTGCTTTATAATTCAAACACACACACTCTTTTCATTTTAAATAAATGTTTTAATACATTAAAATAACTAAAATATACATGACATACTAAATTAAAATTTATATATACATGCACACAATGTCTTTGAATAAAGTTAAACACAGAAGCCAATATAGTTTGTATTTCTTAGATACTACTTGGTAAAGTTTAAAGTTTTATTTATTGATTTATCACAGTTTTATTTAAAAAAAAAAGAAAATCAAGAATGAGAGAATATTAAACCAAAAGTTACCTAGGATTTGGAAATCTGAAATGATGTACATACAGCACAATGCAATTTCTAAAAATGTTATCTATGACCGGTTAGTGCTAACCTCCAGTAAATCCTCCTTGAATTCATGATATTGTATAACTTTCATGGATTTTCAGCATAAACACTCCACTACTTTATTGGCTTTATCTGAACATGGTTTGCCCTCCGAACTATTTGCTGATAATATTCACAGTGAAGGCTTCAGCTAGCTGCACAATATGGTAAATTTAACAATGATGTTGAAATTTTAAACCATCTTAATGATGATAAAGTTTTGTTATCCACAGCGTTTGTTATCTCGTGAAATTACAGTCTTTTACTTCGCTTTGATTGGGCTTCTATTTTATTATTTTGTTCAAAAACACATTTAATTATTTTATTATAAAACAAAACAAATTTTTTCTTTATTACTTTTTTTATTACAAACTAATCAAAAATAATATTAAATCATTTTTATTTCAAAAATAAAAATTTTTTTTTACCCTCTTTAAAAGCATTTATTATTTATTTTGCTTTAACAATAAACCCCCCTACCCTACTCTTTTGTTTTTAATTTTCTTTTCCTTCAACTTTTAACTTTTATTTTCCCACTTTATTTTTAAAAGGCGAGATTTATGAAATATTATTACTTTTAAATAATACTAAATATTCGATAACGATGTATCTCGGTACAATATATATATTGTAACCCATAAAGAATGAGAGGAGAGTTGGCAGCAATAACAAAGAATTAGCTAATAATAATAATAATAATAATAATAATAATAATAATAATAATAATAATAATAATAATAATAATAATAATAATAATAATAATAATAATAATAATAATAATAATAATAATAATAATAATAATAATAATAATAATAATAATAATAATAATAATAATAATAATAATAATAATAATAATAATAATAATAATAATAATAATAATAATAATAATAATAATAATAATAATAATAATAATAATAATAATAATAATAATAATAATAATAATAATAATAATAATAATAATAATAATAATAATAATAATAATAATAATAATAATAATAATAATAATAATAATAA
This sequence comes from Epiperipatus broadwayi, assembly GCA_028023455.1. Classification (NCBI taxonomy): domain Eukaryota; kingdom Metazoa; phylum Onychophora; class Udeonychophora; order Euonychophora; family Peripatidae; genus Epiperipatus; species Epiperipatus broadwayi. The sequence goes on along the minus strand of JAQFVV010008711.1, from coordinate 5,775 downwards.
TAATAATAATAATAATAATAATAATAATAATGGGTTAGACTAATGAGGATAACAATAAATAATAGTAAGGATTATTCTAATGCTGCTATAAGAAAAAATAAAGCAAACTTATATGCAACTAGGAAAAGAGTATTCTGATATCCTCTCTCTAAATACAAATCTTATCTTATACAGCAAAAATTACACAAGTTAGATCACTTCAAAATACTTTTAATTAAATAAATCTTCTTAAGTAAATTAAATCTTATAAACGAAAGAAATTGTTTTGTTTAAGTAAATCAGATCTTATAAGCAATGTACTGTTTTCTTAAATAATCAGATCTAAAGGTTCTTGTATAATAAATTCTTCAATAATCTAATACAATCTTCTTAATTTTTTCTACCACCAATTAATGTGATCCTAATGACAATAATAACTAAGATATGATCTTATTTTTAAGATGATTTTTCATTACATTAAATAACTAATAATTTTAAAATCAATCATGAAACTCTTATGCTAAAATAATTATAGCAAACTAGGATTACATTTGTGATAGTATGAGTAGGAAAGAAATTTTGTTGCTACCTGAGTATCACATAAAACAAGTTCTCTTATAATCTTCAACCAAAACAAAAATAAAATCTTATAATCTTAACTCAAGATAAAATAAAGTTATCCTATTCATGGATGTTATCTTATCACCAGCAATATATTATTTAATAAAGTGACTTTTATTATATTCTTCTTGCACTCTTATACTCTTATAATGATAAAATAAATGTGTGTCTTTTGTAGATTTCTAAGAATATAGATGATAATTTAAGGAATACAAATTCAAAAATTGATAAAATAATATTTATTGACACTAATAAATATGACAAAAATAATCATCAAGTTACTTTAATAAAATTTATAAATTATAATTATCCAAATTAAAAATAAAATAAAATTGTAAGTTACAATTGAAATAATAAAAATAAGTAAATCAAAATCTTGCTATGATATGAATTCATTAAAGTTCTCACATTTAATAATCTCACTTTCAGTTGCAGAAGTTCCTGTAGGAAATCTCTTTGGTACTTGAGTGTGTTTCCTGGTACTTGGGTATTATTCCTGCAATTAAGGAAAGATAGGAAGACTTTACACATTTGTATCAATACACTGCTAACATTTTAATGGTGTTATTTTGACAATATCAAACATTAAAAAGTTAGCAATATTATGATACAAATGTGAAAAGTTTTCCTTTCTTTCCTTGGTTGCAAGAATAATATCAATAGTTTTAGAAAAATACGCAAAAATTAATATTATAGGAGATATACACATACTTGTGTGCAATGTAGATGGATGCAAACAACCAAATTTTCATTCTTTATTCTATCAATTTAAAAAAAATATACACTTTTATCACGTATGTGAAAAGTCATCCTATCTAGAATATGTATATCATGTATCTAATTTTTATTAATAGAGAAACAAGTATTCTTTGAGACTCTTTGTTCTAGTAACATATTCAGACTTGTTTGTTCTGTGAAATAGGTTTATATTATTAGCATTACATATTTGATAATATGTAAAATTATTTGTATGTATCTTTATTAAAATCATTAATAGTTACATATAAACAAATACAATTTGAGTGGAAGCACTGAAAAGTTCCAGAAAATTATATGTAAATTAACCATCATTAAATATAAATATAGAGTGGGCCATACCTATATTTAGCTTTTGATCATATATAAGCATATCATATGCTGACTACTAATATGCAGGGTGTCATTTATGTATATTAACATAATTTCAGGACAACTATAAGCGATTCTGAAATCACTAACACTAATTAGAGGGAAAACTCTCCATATAGTAGCACCACTCAATGCAAGCCAGAGTAAACAACTGATGCAGGAAATTTGTGCATAAAATTCATATCTAGTGCTTACTCGTCCAATATCCCCAGACTAGTTTCTAGCTTGTGGCTTTCATCAGTGAGGAGCTTGGATCTGAGAGCACTGCACCTATGCAACCTTCCACTTTTACAGTTTATGTAAGCATAAAGAATGGTGATCATCTGATGTTTGATGGTTTAATTAGAGGGAAAGACTGATCTCATATATTAATAACCTCTAAATATCAAATTAACCTCCAGTTAATAAAAGTAAATATCATTTTATGATAGCCTGAATATGGATGAAATTTGACTGAAGCACTGAAAACCCCCAGTGAGCTATATATAAATTAAATGTTAATAAAACAGGCAAAACTCACTATATATATTGCCACACACAGCAAGCTAGAGTAATCAATGGATGCCAGAAGGTTTGTGCACCTAGGTGCAGTGGTCTCAGATCCAAGGCTCCTCACTGACAAAGGCAATAAGCCAGAAACTAGTCTGGGGATATTGGATGAGTAGGCACTAGATGGGGATTTTATGGACAAGCCTTCTGGCATCCATTGATTACTCTAGCTTGCTGTGTGTAGCAATATATATAGTGAGTTTTTCCTGTTTTAACAACAGTTATACACAAGCAAAAGAGGTGGTGGTCATGTGATGTTTATTGGCTTAAATGTTAATAAACATAAATATATAATGGATTCACCTATATTTATCTTTTGATTATATATAAGAATACCGTTTACTGATGTAATAACATGCAGCGCATGATTTATGTATACTAACATAATTTCGGAACAGCTTATAGTTCTGAAATTATGTGACTATAGATATATCAGACTGTGTGTTAGTATGGGAGAAAATGACATGCTTATATATAATCAAAAGCTAAATGTAGGTGGGTCCATTCTATATTTACATTTATTGATGGTTAAGTATGTGGATATTTAGATAGATAATTAGTTATAGATTAATGCCATAGATATATTATGTGTAGACAAATGTGTAAATGTTTTAATTTATATAGATATTTCTTTAGATGAGATATCTATATTATTATTTTATTTTTTCTATAGAATTTGGTTAAATTAGTCCAGTTATTATTTGAAAACAAAGCTGATAAAGACAATATTATGGTAGAGATAATGGAGGTAAAAAGCATTTTTTCACTTGCATGTATAAATACGCACACACACACATATATATATATAGAAAATAATTCTTTTAAATTAAATTTTGTACTTTATAGCAATGTTTCTCAATCTTTTCTCTAACTTCAAAAAGAAGGATTAAATAATGATTGGTGATTTGGCAGCATGTGCATACATTTTAATAATTTAAAATTTATTAGAATCTTTGTTATATCTTCCATTAATCATTAAATTAATGTTTGTTTATAAATTGTTAAAACTAAATGAAAAACAGGAACTGTGGCTAATCAATTTTTTAGCTTCAACTTCAGAATCATAAGATAAAAAAACTAAAAACAAATAACCCTTTTTTAAATTTTAAATCGCTAACAGTGCTAAAAAAAATGGAAGCCATTTTTAATTTATAAATACGAAAATCCTGAAAATATTGACAAATATCATTACAAGTTACAAAGATGCCAGGTGGCAATCAATAGTGTTATAACAACCATTCCAAGCTCCTGCAAAGTCTAAAGTTACAAAGATGCCAGATGGTGATCAATAGTGTTATAAGAACCACTCCAAGCTCCTGCAAAGACTAACGTTTTAATCAGGAAAAGAATGGTTGGAGCTGAGAAAAGTGCCCTATTAATAGTGGATAAGTGACTTTTTATTAAATCTTAAGTCATGAAAGGGGATACAAATCCCAGATCTGTTAAAAGCAAGAATAGAATAGGGGTTTGAATAATAGTAATGACAAAATAGACAATAATTCTGCAGAATCTGGAAAAAGTTCTCATCATGTCAGATATCTACCTAAATCACAATTCTCTAACTCAAATGATAATTATTACAAACAATTCTGATTTGCAAAGTCATAAACCTCATAAAAACCAAAAGAAAACTGATCAGAGAAATCCGACTCAATCTCGTTAAAAACCAATAAAGTTGGTATAAAAGACAGTATTACTAGTTCTAAAATTTATTAAAATTGACACTGAAGCACCTAAATTAATGGTTTCTGAAACCCTGAAGAAATTGCTAATTATCATAACAACTAACTCAACATGCATAATAAGAATAATGGTGACATAAATAAATCAAAAACACTTAGTGGAATTCATTTTAAAAAACCGTTTGAGGGCGCTAACAGGTTTATCTGGGCATAATTGCTGAGATATTCTTGACTTCGTTTAAGGAGAAGCCATAATACATCACATCACATCACATCACATGAAAAATCTTAAAGATGAAAAATTGCCTTCTAATCAATCTGTAGACTCTAAACAGAATAAAAACAAAGAAAGTGTTTTTCCACATCAAGAGTAAAGTAAAAATTTGGGATAGTAGAAATAAAACTAAAAACTATGCCAATGTTCTTAAAAAGGAAAGTGATAAGTTAAAGGAAAATGGAAACACAATATATAAAAACCAAAATTCTATACTGAATTTTCTTATATGGAAATTGATAAAATATCACAACAAATAGAACTTCACAATGAGAAAATATAATACAACTCACTGAAGAAAAATACCAAAGAATAAATACTCAATTTAACAACTCAATCCTTGATCTCTTGCTAAATTCTTTTACAAACTATATAAATGACAAATCCCTAATTTTGGCCATAACAAATCATAATGGAGGATTTTAAATTTCTCTATCAAGAAATTTTACATCATGATCTTTGAAAATGATATCTGGATGGATATTAATAAGATCTTTTCCCATCCAAATGATAGATACATAATTACCAAATTTATTTCATGGTCTACCAGCAATTGTTTCAAAAATAACATTAGACACTTGGATGGTAAGATCATCTGCACAATTGATGTAAATAGGGTGACAACCTTCAATGGGACCATCAAGCTGGCTAATATATAGATATGATTCACTATTACCTTGAAAAAAAGGGGTGCACCCAATGATATATTGATAGTTGTCTACTCCAGAGGTTTGCCGATGGTTCTAACATTCTGTGGAGTTTCACCACAATGTTTTTTTGCTTGGAAAAAAATCATCTTATTGAAAACTGCAAAGCTCACATCTGTAATGTGTGTGGCTTGAAATGGAATAGGATTCACACATGTAATAAAAAAGCAGGAAATCCAACACTGGTCTTAACCCTGGACCCTAAAAAATTTGATGAGGACAATCCAATTGACTTGATACAATTAGACATAAATCATGAAGAAGTCAATCAATCTGATTCAACACTGACAATTTTAGAAGGAATTCCTATTCACACTCCCATATATAAAGTATTGGATCATAACCCCCTAAATATGACAATCAGCTGAAATACCACTGAGTTACAACACATCACCTGTGGGGGAAGATCAAAATCAACCTCATAATTTGACTGAGAATGACCCAAATGGACCCAGGTTGGTCATTGGTGAGAGAGAATCAGACTCTGATGCAACAGTCATTGGTGATCAAAATGAACAGACCCATGAAGACTCTAGTCCTATAAGAACAAAACAAAATAGAAAAGTTATCATCAAAGGATAACAAGATAAAAGGAAATCAAGACAACAAATCAGGTCCAACTCAAAAATTCAAATGATAATTCTGAGAAACTAAATAAAAAATACCACAATGATATTGAGATAAATCAGTGGCATGATAAAAATAATAAGAGAAGAAAAACCAATACTGTATCCACTATAAAGATCTCATCCAGGACCCTGAGGTAGAGGAACAGAGCATGAATCAAGATGACAGAAACAGTCAAGAAGAACTATTACTAACTTCTTTCATAGGC
>JAQFVV010008710.1:0-24332 GCA_028023455.1 Epiperipatus broadwayi | reverse complement strand
TAGAATATCCTGCAAAGTAGGAGAGAATGCTATTATGTTAACCACACCAGATGGGGAAAAGGGAACTTATAATGCAAGGAGCCTAATTCCATTTCCATCTGAGATGTGAGTTATAATTTTAAAGTGATATGAATAAATATTTTAATGTCATGTTTAAATATAATGTTTGACATAAAGAAATAATTTATTATGTAATAAATTAGCATAGTGAATAAAGTTTTAGTTGAAGAAATTTACAAAATATGTAAATGATATTTTAAGAAGAAATAAGTTTTGTCATAATGACTAAGTAGAAATGGAATTAGCTATTAAAGTAAATATATTTTAAACAAGAAGTTAAATAATAGAGTTAAAGAGTATAAAACTCATATGTTTAAAGTATATATAATTAAATCTTATAAAAGATTAATTTGTATTAAGGTAATGATCATAAAATTGATTAATCCTAAGGGATCAGGTTAATCTCTTTAAAAGAGAAATATGTAGATTTGTTAAATGATAATCTATAAGATTGCTAATGAAATTAGCAATGAGTTATAAATAAAATACATAGAGTAATTTAAAATACAGTATTAATTATAGTAATATGTATTTTAGTAGCTTATGTAAAAGGTGTATTTAAGAGAATTTAAATACTTGATATTTGTAGAAATATTAGGGAAATGGAAGTAACCTAATTAAGAGATAAGTAAAGAGAAGTGAAACTTAATTTAGGAAGTGAAGAAGTCATTGTAGTTTATTTAAAAGTGTTTTCTTAGTGAAATTTGAGATGATATTTCAATGCTTTATGAAACTTTGTGATAAAGTAATGTGTTATGATATTTAAATGATAAGAAAGATAAAATTGATAAATGTGGATTGAAGATAATAAAGAATGGATGTTAAATTTAAAATTTTATCCGAAGGAGGGGAATATGTGCCCTTTTGTATGGGTCACCATTTAAGTTTTGTGCTAATCTAGTAGAAAATTTTAAATTTAAGGAGTATTTTAAAAGTGTGATGTTGACTTTGCTTGTGGTAATGTTACCATAAGTTTAATTAAAGCAATCTATGTGTATTTGATGTGTGAATTGTGTTGGTATTGAGAAGATATTAAAATGATGATGATTATGATGTAATACTGCATTAATAAATTTAATAACAAATGTTTAGAGCTAAAGTATTTAAAAGACAAGTTAAAATTAGACAAAAATATTTATTTAATTCAAAAATATATGTTAAAAGTGAATAGAAATATTTTAAATTATAAGTATTTAAATTGAGATTAATATTTGATTTTAATCATATCAAATAATTATTTTAAAATCTGATATAATATCTTATTTATTTTTAAAAATAAATATTTATGTTAAAAAATCAATTGTTAAGTTTATTTTTAGCAAGCGTTCTTGTGTTATAAAGAACAGATGTTATACACATACGCGTGGAAGTTGTCTAATAAAGTTGCATAATTATTTTAAAAATCATGTTGTAAAATTTATAAATAATACGTGAGTTATCACGAGATAAAAATAAAGATATTAATGTAAAATATTAAATTTGATTTTAAAAATATTGTCTTAAAAATATAACGTATTTAAAAAGATTTAATTTATTTTAAATGATCTTATAAAAGTTAAGATTTAAATTAAGTGAGAAATAATATTTCAAAAGAATGTTTAATAGATTTAAATAAACGATAAATATTGTTTTGAAAGAATTTGATAAAATATTAAATATTAAATAAGTCATTATTATTTATTTTTAATATTGTGTTGGTAAATATGTAAATAAGAAATTTTGATTGTTTAAACCTACCAATCAGATAAGGAGTTTCTGGCAGTATATAAGCTGGATTCAATTGTTGAGGGGGTCTCTCTACAATAAAACTTCTAAGTCGTTTGTGCTATTGAGAAAATAGCTAAGTAAATTTGGAAACGCTCTTAAGAATCAGTTTTAAAATTATAAGAGTGTTATTGTATATAATTTTATAAAAGTTTAAATAATGAATATGCAGTAGATATCTTAATAATTCCCTATCGTCTTCTCAATATCGAAACTCAATTTACGTACAAATAATCAATGGAAACATCACGTATCGGAGAAATTTATCAGAAACTTTATGCTGGAAAAGTAACAGACGCTGGATTAGAACATAAAACTACAAGATGGAGAAAAGTAATATTTTGGACTATAAATAGTTTTCAAAAGTTAAATTACTATTGTCCATTACTAATAGATATTTTAAAGAAATATAAATATTTCTGTAAAAGAAAGTATTTTGACAAATTATAGAAGTAAAATATGTATCTTAAGGAAAGATATAAGAAACAGTAATAATTTTAAATAAATACTTGCCTTGTTAAGTCTTTATGCTTAAAAGACTAGATATTGTTAATTTGAAAAGGCAAATATATTATAAGTATAAGTATTTTAAAAAAAAATCGTAATATAATAAAATTATTTTATTAAAGTTATCTAAACGCTGGCCGTTATAGATGGAAAATTAATTCTTACCGGAATATGGTATTTACAAATGCGCAAGTAAAACATGGATATCCAAATCAAGCCAAACTAAGCCAAGCATGCCAAATTGATTAAAAAAAAATTTAATTTAAATAATTTATAAACTATGAATTAATTTAGAAATAATAACTTTTAAACGATAATCTATGAAGAATTGGATCCAGAGAACTTATAAACTATTTTTTTTGAATTTTATTTGTTTTCTTGGGGAACTTATTTTTATTTTTAAAAAAAAAGATCGTTATCATTTTTATTATAAACTTTCAAGAAGCACGTGATACAACGGAACAGGAAATAGTGTTTTATTGACTTTATACGGAGGATATTTGTTAGAACTTTTATGGTAGAAAAAATCAACGCTGGACTATGTAATATGAATTTTATTTTATTTATTTAACATAAAATTTAAATATTATTAAACTCTTAAAAAGTAGGTTAGGTACATTTATTAAATAGTAACTTAAAAATAATATAATAATTAATTACATAAACTTATTTTTATAATTAATATAACACGGAATATTCTAATGAATGTTATGAGTGAAAATGTGAATGATTTTTATTTTATGAAGCTGCAAATTCCGAAGAATACTGGATAGCAGAATGGACAATATTATTATTATGGTAAAAAATATTGTATAATGATTTTTAATGAATTTAATATGTTTTTCTTTAGATCAACTGAATATTATGTTGTTGTAGAATGAATGGATAGATATTTTATGAAAACACATACATTATATTGGCAACGAACTTTATTAAAATATGCATAATTTTTAATTTATAATATAAACATGATACAACATTACGTAAAAGCTTAGAAAATAATTATATGATTCTTTCGTAAATAATTTTGATATTTTATTTATGCTTAGTATTAAAATGATGTTTATTATTTATCTAAGTAATTATTTTATTTTTGCAATTTAGAAAAGGATTTTAAAAGTCTATATTTTTGTGTATTTTGTTTATTGAATAAGTTAAGTTACGTTATGAGTAGAAGCCTATATTTAGATTGAAAGTTTACTAAGTATAGACAATATAGTATGAGTAATTTGGATAATGAATATTTTATTTGGAGTTGATATTTGTTTTCCGGAAAGTGTTTTAAATAAGTTTAGAATATGTTTTATAGATAGAAATTTATTAGAAAGGTTAGTAAAGCACATAGGGTAAAATAATGATTTTACATAGAAAGGAATCATAAAATTTATCTAATGTAATGTTTATGAATTTAAAATTGGTAAATGATTTAAATATTAATGTTTGAATAATACAGATATAGAATGCATATTTTATAAAACATATAACAGGAATTACATTAAGTGAAATATAATTATAGTCAATTATTTATTTTACATTACAAAGACATATTAATTTTATATAAAGCTATTGGGCAATGCTAATAACAAAGTGAATACATGATAGTATATTATAAATGGTAATACTTAATTAATGTAGCTATTTAATTAATAAAGCTTCATTGTTTACACATGCTACATAGATAATCTTGACATGTATTATTATTGGTAATAATTAAAGATTACTACTATTTATTTTTCAAATCTAAGTTTTAAGAAAAACACACTGTAATAATATTAATATAGCATTTGAAGGAATGTGTAATTGCTTATTAAGTACATAAGTTAATAACAGTGTAAGCCTCTTATATTTGTATTTCTTATTTTTTTTTATTTATTTGTTGTCATAAATTTTAAACTGTAAATAGTGTAAATAAATTTTATTTGAAGTTATTATAAATAAATTTGTTAATTTGTTTTAAAAGTGTGTCGAGTTTCATTATTTTTCACCTCAGCATTTTGACATCAGATGATTTGAAATAAACATAATATTTGCACAAAATGAATTTATTATTATTTAGAATTGAATACCATATTTGCTTAACATTATTTTATAAGAATTGATTGACATGAATATAAATATTACAATGGTCATAAGATGATTATAATACACATTATAAGAATACAGTATTGTTTATTGCCATAGATTATTAAGTATGAGACTTTGATCTATTTTAAAATGAAGATACCATATAAAATAAAAGATATACATATAATTGTTTATTTATTTAATGATTGATTATATCATAGAAATAGATGAGATTAAATTACACTTTAAGATTATTATTATTATTATTATTATTAAATAAGTTAGGTGTATTTAAGTTTGATATAAAATCCCACATCATACTTATTTACATGAATTATTATTATTTTAAAACTTAGAAGAACCTGAGATTATTTAATTATATTTTAAGTTAAAGTTAGGAATTATTTTAGTATTATTAAAGATAATTTATTTCATTTAAAAGTCATAAGAATGCTATAGATGTAGTGGTAAAGTGATAGGGTAGTGATAGTATTCTTATGCCATTGAGACAGTATCTTGGGAGATATTGACTCAGTGTAAATCTGCTTATTACTTTGTAACTTTACTTCACAGTCTCATAATTTTATTAAATACTTATTTAATTAGTATAATTTAGAACTATATTGATTTTGATGATTGATAATAAATTTAATTAAGATATGATAATATAAAAGTATATTAAAGATAGATATGCAAATTTCAATTAAGCATAATAATGTAACTGAGCTAGTTGTATTTTAAACTATTTTATATATCCAGAAGTAAGGGTACAATATATATATATATATATATATATCTATATGGATTTATATATATATATGGATATCTAATACTTGAAACCGATTTGTAAGTTCTAATTTAAATTCATTAGAATTTAAATTAGAACTTACAAATCGGTTTCAAGTATTAGTAGATTTTGAACATGATTCAGATTTGAATGAAATTAATATGAAAATAACTGATACACTTTTGAAAACTGCAACAAAGACAGCTGGTAGAAAAAAACAGCAATTGACCAATAAAATTTCTACTGAGACTAGAGAATTTATGAAGAAAAGAAGGAATATGAAGATATACAAAAATGATGCATTAAAAAGTATTGAATATCTCGAATTTTGTAATATGGTGCGGAAAAGAGTTGAAAATGATATAAGAAAGTATAACTGTGAACTAGCAAGGAAAGCTGTAGAAGAAAATAAAAGTCTTAAGAATGTAAAACAACATTTTGGTATTGGTAGGAAATTTATATCTGCAATAAGAAAAAAAGATGGAATTATTACTAAAAAGAAAGATGACATCATGAATTTGGTAGAAGATTTTTGAATTATATAGTAATAAAGAACAAGTACCTCCTATATTTATTACATCTTCTAAATTTCCCAGAATTTTAAATGAAGAAGTGAGACATGCAATTAAATGTATGAAGAAAGAAAAGGCTCCAGGTAATGATGGAATTATAATTGATATATTAAAAGAAGCAGGTGAAGAAATAGAAAAAATTTTAGCAAAGTTATATACCAAATGTCTAAATGATAAAGATGTACCGATGATTGGAAGAATGCAGTAATAATATTAATATTTAAAAAAGGTGATAAAGAAGATATTAGAAATTGCAGACCTATCAGCCTTTTATCAGTTTTATATAAAATTTTTACCAAGATAATTAATTACTACTCGTCTACAGAGAACATTGGATTTCCACCAACCAAGAGAACAAGCTAGATTTAAAAGTGGTTGTAGTACAGTAGATCTTATCCAGGTATTGAGAGAAGTTATAGAAAGGACAAATGAATATAAGTTGTCATTATGTTTTGGATTTGTAGATTATGAAAAGGCATTTGATTCTATAAACAATTCTTCAGTGATTAAAGCATTAGATCATCACGGTATAGATCCAGGATATTGTCATATTTTAAATAATATTTATAAAAATGCAACAGCAACAATTAGATTACATAATGACACTGGGAAAATCAACATTGAGAAAGATGTAAGACAAGGTGACTCCATATCTCCAAAACTTTTTACAGCAGTGCTGCAAGAAGTATTTTGTGGATTAAAATGGGAAACTAAAGGAGTGAAAGTAAATGGTGATTATTTAAGTCATTTAGATTTCGCAGATGATGTAGTTGTTTTTGAAAATAATGCTTCAGATCTGCAGGAAATGTTGCAGGAATTATCATATGAAAGTAGGAAAGTAGGACTAAAGATAAATGTTAAAAAGACTAAAGTAATGTTTAATCGATTTGCTCAAAATATGAAAATAAAGATTGATTATGATGAATTAGAAGAAGTTAACAGTTACAAATACCTTGGTCAGATTATTAATACAGATGGAAACATAATGGAGGAAATTAATCATAGAATTAAACTTGGTTGGAGTGCTTTTGGTAGAAATAACTTGATACTAAAAGGAAATATGCCTATGTGTTTGAAAAGGAAGGTTTTTAACAAATGTGTTTTACCAGTTCTTACTTATGGATCTGAGACTTGGACACTTAATAGAAGAGCAATTCAGAGACTTCAGACCACTCAAAAAGTATGGAGAGATGTATGTTGGGAGTAACAAGAAGAGATCGTAAGCGCAATGTATGGGTAAGAGAACAAACAGCTGTTACTGACCTCATTGAAAAAATTAAAAGATTGAAGTGGAATTGGGCTGGACATATTGTTAAAAGAGATGATAATAGATGGACAATTGAAATTTTAAACTGGATTCCAAGAGATTGTAAAACACCAGAAAGAGACCACATGTGAGATGGATAGATGAAATAAGAAAGTGTGCAGGGGTGATGTGGAGAAGAGAAGCTAAAAATCGGAGAAGATGGATTAAACTTGGAGAGACCTTCATCTTGCAGTGGATTGATAATGTTTGATAATGATGATGATTATGATATATATATATATATATATATATATATATATATGAGTACTTATAGCATATATGTGTAGAGATGGTAATCTGGACTAACTGATAATTGCTGGATTAGCATGAAATACGAATATTGGTGATTATTTATCCTTTCAACATATATATGTTCAAGTGTATCAGTGTTATGAGATAGTGTGGAAAGTGGTGGGTCATGTGAAAGTCTGTGCTTACATACCCTATATAAACATATATAGACACAGGTATATAAGAAGCCGGTGTGTTTCAATTATTTAATAAGTAGAGATGTCTGCCCATCCCATGTATATGTATTAAATAGATTATGTCCTGTACATGAGGGGTCATATTGACCTTAGTTCAACATGGGTGTGACAAGAATCTCAGCCTCACGGTGGCCTTCAAGCATTCCATTATCAGATTTTCAATTGGATGGAATGGTTGAAGAGTTGGAGTGTGGAGGAGATTAAAGCCTGTCCATTAAAGTATGAGGTTTGCCTATCTTAATATATATATGAGCACTTATAGCATATACGTGTAGAGATGGTAATCTGGACCAATTGATGATTGCTGTTTTAGCACGAAATATGTATATTGGTGATTACTTATCTTTTCAACATATATGTGTTCAAGTGTATCAGTGTTATGAGATAGTGTGGAGAGTGGTGGGTCATGTGAAAGTCTGTGCTCATATACCCTATATATTAAATATTCATTTATATAAATTAAAACTATATATATATATATATATATATATATATATATATATATATACTGTAACGGTCTATATATATATATATACTGTAACGGTCTGCATTCTCTTAAGGAATGTTGATGAATGCATTTAACTATAGTTGGGCTTAGGTTTTTCATATACAATGACATAAATTATGTGATAGAAATTAAATCTATCATTGCATCTATTTCAAATAAGATAATTTAATATCTATATATTAACTATAGATATGATTCAATCTTCATCTCTCTTGATTACTTCGTTATGCTCAGTATTCAAACTCAGGGTTTATTTTATTTTATCATATTATTCTTGGCATCCTACATGAAGACGTTAAGTCTGACTATATTTAGATGCATTCAAGAACATTCTTAAGGAAATCTGGACTATTACAATACCTATAATGAAAAAAAAAATTACAATTTTTTTTCAAAAATAATAATAATTAAATACATATTTTATATCTTTTAAAATGTTATTTTATATTTACAATAAATTTTCTATATTTTTCATTTATTTAATAAAGCCCATTTTTCTCCTGATTTTAAGACCTTTTACTATATTTACACATTTGTCCCAGTTTTTTTGAATATACAATCGTTTCATAATATATTCTCTTATGGTAATCACTCACATAACACTTATATTTTCTTCACATTTCATTTTATGCCCTGTATCCAACTAATGCAAATATGATCCAAATTTCATATCTTTTCTATTAATGACTTGATCATATTCCTTACCTCTCTTAATTATTATTATTTTTGAAAAAAAAACGTATTTTATTTAAGTATATGTATAAATTTATTTTCTAGTTTTAATTTATGTAAATAAATATTTTGAAATATGATTTTTTTTCTACAGTACAGGCTTTTATCATACCTGCACTCATATATGGAATATATACAGGTTTGAACTCAGACATTCGCATAACCCTCAACCATCTTTGCTATCTCATACCACTGATACACTTGATCACACACATGTCAAAAAGATAAATAATCACCAATATGGATATTTCATGCTACACCAGCACTCATCATTTTGGTAGGATGTGAACATTCCATCATCATACTTTCAAGGAAATGGTTGGCTGAAGAATTGTGGGGTGAAGTGTTTGGAAGCCTGTCCATTAATGTATGAAGATTGGCTATCTTAATATAAGCTGAGCTTTGATTGTGTATATATATATATATATATATATATATATATATATATATATATATATATATATATATATATATATATATATATATATATATATATATATATATATATATTGTGACCATCTGAATGGGCACAGGGGTTTAAGATACTTTGTATCTGCATTAAATAGTTATATTAAATTTAAAATAAAAAAAAATGAAATAGCCTTAGAATTTTAAAATTTTTTGCTGAAGATTGTTTAAAGCTTGGATATGGGTTGGTTATGCAGTTTATTGACCACTGGATAGGTATTCATTATTATTTGTGAGGTTAATGAGGTATTTAATATAAGGAAGAGAGGTTATTTATTAATGGGATTGATACATTTTGTCAGAAATATGAAAAGTTATTTTATATTATTGTAATATTAGTTGAATGGTTTTAAAATTCTTTGTTCATTAATACTTATCCTTTTGTCAACAATTAATAGCCATTTCAATCATATTTAGTTAAGATAGTTTAATATTTAGGTTGTAGTACATGTGCATGCATATATGACTCCGCATCATTTTCATTTCATTTTCATCTTTTAATAACAGCAAACAATAGTACATGCACAATAAAAAAACATTATATTACAGTAGTTATTTTAAATAATTTAACAAATATATATTTCTTTCCAATGATTAATAGGTAGTTGAATCAATAGATTATTTTACAAATTAAATAAATTATTAATCATTTTTATTTAATAGTTAATTGATATTCATTTTTCTTTCAAGTTTGTAAAAGCAATTTATTTTATTATTATTTTTGTTTTGATTTTAATTCTAGAAATCAAAGTGTTTTTTTTTTTTTTTGAAAATATTTTTTTTTTTGAATATGTAATTAGCTGAGATAGAAAAAATGTGGGAGTAAGCTGGTGGAAGGAAATGAACTTTGCTAAAGAGAGCTATTTAACAAAGATCTCCAATGAAAAATATGCATATTATGTAATGTAATTGTAGCCAAAAACAGTGGCTGATTATTGTGAAATTAAAACCAGTTGCTGAAGTCAAATTGATTTTTAAAAAAAGGACTTTGTAGTAAAACTTTGAAAGGATATTAAGAAATATATTATGGAAAGAGTTAATTTCAGAATGCAGTACTAAGTTTTAAAAAGGTACTCAATTTACTTTACTCTTCTTGATTTAAACATATTGAATTAACCATCTTCATAACTATTGCTCTTTTAAAAATGTATGTTAATATCCAGTCTTCATTACTTCACTTAATTATCATTTTAAATAGGAATAAATTGTATGAATATTATTGTTGTATAATTGACCAATGTGTGTTCTTTAATATATCTGGAAAACGCATGCAGAACTATTTTACAGAATATATTTTTACTCTTCACTATTTTCCGTGTTATGTTTTTGTAAGAATTAAACATAGATGTAAGGATATGCATATTTTGATAAATCAGGCCATGTTTAAATTCATCATAAAGAGATGACAGTATTTGTTTGTCTGGTATTCCTAGAAATAATATGTATGTTAAATGAAGGAAATAAATGTGAGCTACTTCAAATTAAATATCTGTTTAAATCGAATAGAAGGATAGAAATGCGGGTAATATTTGTTCTATTCGATAAAGATGGAAAATAAAACAAAGTATTATTAAATGCTATTCAATAAACTACTAAAAATAATTAAGTATTCAATTTAGAACTACAATGAAATAAGTGAGATAATTCCTGTCCAACAGTAGTTAAGAATTTATTATATTCTCATCATAATAAAAGATAAATTGATTGCTTATGTATGATACAGTAAGTTAAATAACTTTGTTATGAACATTGAAGATGCTGAATCCTATTTAAGCATGACTATATTTGTTTGGTTATCCTACAGCAGTTTATTTTAGTTTAAAATTCAGTTTGGAATGTGTCCCAGTTTGTTTCATAAACCTGGAACCAAGCTTCACAAGTGAACTTTTATTTTAAATTACAAAACTAATAACTTTTTGTTTCTTTATTTTTTTTATTGCTTGTCATAATTAATGTATATGATAGGTAGATAGGCTTTATTTATTATTATGTTTATTTATAATTTGGGTATTTTGACCATCAAGAACGTCTCTGAAGCGTATCCAAAAGAGGAGTACGCTGGTAAAAATTGATTGTGTTCAAACAGGTCTTATTATTATTTTATGAAGGTAAAAGAAAGAAATATTTTTTTAAATATATTATTAGAGAGGTTTACATTTTATTTTGTATACTTTATTATCTCAAAGTAAAAATTTTGTTCTTTTTTTAAATCAACGAACTTATAATAGAAGTAGTTTGCAAGATATGAAAGAAAGTTCGTTCATAATAATTATAAATATTAAATTAAAAGTTATACCTTAATGCAATATTTAATTACCATGTTGCCTGCATAATGTGTAATTTAGAGTTAATATTATATATATTTTTGTTCACGGGTGTGTGTTTGTTTTGCACAATTATGATATTTGTTTGATAAAGTTCAGTTTGTGAATATTTTATGCATAAATTTTGTACACTGTCATATTCTACTGAGTTGAACAGATTGGTATGTTATCTGTATGTATTTATCTGCCAGCGTGTATTTATAATGTTCAATTTTTAGTAAAGCTATGAGAATGGAAAGAAATATGATTGCGTTATAATGTTTGTAGGGATAAAAGATTTTGCTTATGTAATATATGTGAACAATTTTCCATGAGTAGAGCCTAGTCTATATTATATGCATATAATTAAATGATATTTTGAAGTGATGTTTTCTTAGAGCCTGGTGATGAGGAAATAAGTCCCCGCCAATAGTGTATTTAGAAGTAGATGAGTTATTGTTGAAATATGATTAAATGATGTTTAGAAAGTTATGTGACGTTTTTCTTAGATTCTTGGTAATGAGGAATTGTTAAAGTGTTCAGTAAGAGTTTATTTGTTCCTCATGTAGTTTTCCCTTATAAAGTATAGTATGTATAATCATGAAAATATAGCTTTGTGTCAATTAATATGTGGCTAGATAAATTGTTAGATTAATTGTTGTTGTAATATTAGTGTCTTATTTTATTGATGCATTACGACATTGTTCGAAATAAAGTAATTGTATGATATTTTCTTGATGAATGGAGAGTTTATAGAAAAGATTATTTTATATTATTGCTGCTTGAACATGCACACACACGCGTAATATAAATAATATCGCGTATATAAAGTATAGAATTATTGAAATTAAAACGAGAAATAAATGTTTTTTGAAATACATTACATTCATTTAAATATACAGTATAAAGTATTGAGATTAAAACGGGAATAAATATTTTAAAATACAGTGTATTTATTTAAATAAAGGTTATAAATCATCAAATCATCAGAATAAACATGATTTGTTGCTATGCATAAAAGGTATATGTAATTGAAAGTGATTATTTAGTCAATTAGAGAAAGTTGCTTTGTTGAGAGCCAAATATAAGTAATTTGATTTATTTTGTTAATCAAGAGTAATATCATCTCAAAAGTATTTTTTGTCCTAATAATATATATTTATTTATTGTCATGTAGATGAAACATATAGGCAAAGCATGTGTTCAAAGTCAGGATATTTAAGTTTTGTTATTAATTTGCTTTGATAGTAGGGATAATCCCGAACTGATGCTTAAAGTTTATTTGATAATTAAAAAAAAAATCTGTAAAACAAATAGTCCATTTGTAAATATCATGTTAAACCAAATTTATCTTGTTTATTGCAATAAATGATTTGTTTTAGTTATTTAAAATCTTAAGAACTGTGTCTTGAGTTATTCTTGTGTACATTCGTGTTTTCCATTTCCACATCTCCACATTTTATAAATCTATTTCAAAGTAGATATATATTATTTTAGAGTTATAATATTAAATTTGCTAGTGTCTGACAATATTGTTTTTCTTAATCCAAACATTATAAAGAACATTTGCCACTTGATAAGCATATTAGAAAAGTTGCCAAGTCAGTATATTTGTAACATGATGATATGAGATTAAAATACCCTATTTCTATCATTATCTTATTATTGAAACACAGTAAAATATTTTAGTCAATTTGTTTCATTATATGTTTCTCATACTTTAGAATTATAACTTATGGGCCAATGTAGTTTATTAATTCAACTGTGTTTGTTAAAATTCCCTGAGATCTTATTGTTTTTTTCTTGATTGGCATTAAAGTAGATGTTTAGATTATGATATGCCAAGTCATAGAATTATTTAGGAATATAATTATAGCAAGATGATATATGTGATACTTGGATGAAGGAAAAAATTAAGTTTAAAGTATATTTTAATAGACTGTACCAAATAAACATTATGATTTTTTATCATTCAATTAATTAACAAAGGAATTTACATTATATTAAATGTTTTATAATGTTTCTTCTTTTATTCATTTATTATCATATATATTATGAACTGCCTATAGTCTCCCACTGAGTTGAGCTGAACATAAATTTAAATATAGAGTCTCAGTAATAATTTTGTATTATATATTTTGTTCTATTGTTCTATTCATTAATAGAACTGGCGCCTGGGCATTTCGTTCATGTAATGTATATGAGCTGTGTTGGGAGTGTAGGTTATAATATATATATATATATATATATATATATATATATATATATATATATATAGATCTAGAGAGATCATCATCTCCATATATATATATATATATATATATATATATATATGGAGATGATGATCTGGACACTGATATGTGCGAGGTTAGCAAGAAATTACATATATTGGTGATTATTTATCTTTTCAACATGTGTATGATCAAGTGTATCAGTAGTATGAGATAGTATGGACAGTTGACGATCATGTGAAAGTCTGATTTCAAACTGCTATATAGTAAATGAATAATGTAAATTGAATATATATATATGTAAGTTATAAAATATGTTAAGTTTATTTTTTTATTATAATATATTTTTAAAAGAAGTGCAATTTAATAGAAATAATCCCCAGTAGATGGAGGACATATTGTTAAAAATGCATATATAATTGACAGAAAGAAAGTAGATATGCACTGGTAGAGTGTACCATGTGTGGTGATATTTATCCCTTGAAATGTTTGAATAATACTAGGAAGTATGTAACAGATTTATGGTTATGTAGACATTGTGTAAATGTGATAAAAGAGACGAGAAACTGGTTTATGTGTAAATAGTCTAAAGAGAAATTCAGGGGAAAGGAGAAAAATGTAGGTGAGGAATATAGGGCAGAGTATGGTTTTAGTAGAGTGTCAGAAGGTATGGGTGGAAAAATTAATAATACAATTGAGATGGTTAGCCAAAGAATAATGAAGGATGTAGAAGCAAAATTAAAATCATTAGAGATTAAGTGTGAGCAGATAAAGGAATTATAGAGTAGGAATGATAAGGAATAAGTATATAAGATCCAGAAGATGATAGAAAATGTTATGGTTGGAGTAGAAAAAGGAGACTATGAGATAGTATTGATAAGAGATTCACTAATTAGAGAATGCAGGGATATAATTGCAAGGTAAAATAGAAGTAGGTATGTAAGAGTATGTTTGTCTGGAGCTAGAATTAGGGATATGACAGATAAAGTAAAAAAGCAATATAGTAGAGATGTTATGTTATGGGAGTGACTAATAATTTCTCAGTACCATCAAAAAGAGTAAATGGATGAGTATGTAGAATTGATTAGGATTTTGAGTAAGATATAAAGATTAGATAGGGCAAGTTCTATAAATGAAACAATGAAAAAATTGTGTGAGAGGAATGATGTTATGTTTGTGGATGTATGGGATTGCACTTAGGAAAACAAGGAAGTTAAGTTTTAGGGAATCTGATTTATAAAGAATATAATTCAGGAAATTTAGAAAGGGGGTAAGGTTATAAATCACAGTATTATCAAAAAATGGATGGAATGTAAAAAATAAGGAAAGGGTAGTTGATTTAGATATAAGTGTAGATGTGGAGAGGAAATGGATTGGTAAAATTAATGGTAAGAAAGTTATTTATAAATGTAATGGAGAATAAAGAAACAAAAGAATTTATAAAAAAAGTAGTTAGGAAAAAAATTGTTAAAAGTGAGTATTTGAACATGCAAGGTGGTAGAAGACCAGAAAAGTGGTTTGAATTAAATAAAGAAATTGAAAATAAAGAGCTTGAGGTATTAGCAGTAGTGGAAACACATTTAAGAGAAAAATAAGAACCTATTCTGGAAAATTTGGTATGGCAGTGTATAAATAGAGAAGGAAAAGAAAAAAGGGGTGGTGGTATAGGTGTTATATCAAAAAATATTTAAATCCTCTTAAATGTAAATAACATTTGTGGTTTGAAATAAGGGTAGGAAGACAAAAAATGGATGGTGGTTATAGTTTATATAGCCGCTGGAAATAGTCAAAATATAATGGTGTGGAACAGTAACATATATGAATGCCTAATTAAGGATGAACAGAGTTTTAAAGATAAGGGGAAGAGACTAAAAGTTATAAGGAATATGAATGAACATATTAAAGAAATGGATGTTGTAGATAATAAAAATGGACAGCTTTAGAAGAAATTTTATCAGAGAGTGATTTTGATCATTGGAAATTTATCAAATATTTATGAGGGACAATACACATGGTTTAGAAATAATATATTTCATACAATAGAGTATGTATTGCTAGAGAAAGAATGAATGAATAAAGTATGGAAAATTAAGGTGTTTGATAATGAAGAGAGAATATGTAATAGTGATCATAAATTCATTGTAAGAGAAATGGTTAGTAATGTGAGGGAGAATAGATATAAAAGTAGAAACAATAATGAAAGATGTGGATGGAGAGTGAAAGATAAAAATAAGTTGGAAGAGTATAAAATACAAGTTGAAAAAACCATGGAAGAGTCGAGGGCTGAGTATAAAGACTGGTGTGATGAAATAGAAAAAAGTGGAAAATATGGTTTTATATGAGAATAGTCAGAAGAATAAAAGTAATAAATATATGAGAGTTAGTAAAAGTGTCAAAGAGAGGGAAAAGCATGCAGAAAATATAAGGTGCTATTAAAAATAAAGAAAGTGAAAAAGATATTAATGCTAAATGGGAAAAGTACTTAGAAAGAAGAAGTTGGTTAAATAGATAATTATATAGAGAGAATGAAATTGAATAGTAAATTGTTGGAAAATATTAATAAAACTGGAAAAGATGGGAATAAAAAATTTTGGAATTACATTAAAAGGAGAAATGTAGGGGGGGGAGAGATAGTATTACTAGATTATAAGGGAATAGAATGTAGCTCTAGAGAAAAATTAGAGAAAATCTTAAATAGATATGTAATGGATATAGAAAATATGTCAGGTGTGAAGGACAGAGTGATAGAAAACACGAAAGCATATAGTAATGAAAATATTAGGTTTACAGAAAATGAACTGAATCAGGTAGGAAAGAAATTGAAAAGTGGAAAGGCAAGAGGTTTAGACAGATGAGCAATAGAGATGGTAATGAATTTAGAGCAAAGGGCAAAAGTAATGCTATTATCATGTTTTAATAAGATGGAGCAGAATAAAGGTTTTTTGGGTAGTTGAAGTAATATAAAAATAAGATTATTATTTAAATGAAAGGGTAAGGATCATAGAAAGTTAAACAATTATAGACTTATAGTGGTAAGATCAATTTTATATAAAGTTTTCTCATATATGTTGGCTGCAAGAATTGCAAAATGTATGGAAGAAAATAATGTAGTGGAGGAAATACAAAGAGGTTTTAGATCAGATAGGTTTATAGGAGATAATTTATTTGTAGTTACACAACTTATGGATATGAGTAGGAATTCAGATAGACAGTTATATATGAGTGTTTTAGATTTGGAGAAGGCAAATGATATAGTAAATAGAGATAGATTATGGATAAGTTTAGTAAATTTGAGAATGGATGAAGCTTTAGTGAATATTGTTAAGAAATTTCATGACAAAAATTACTATACATATTAATTAGGGGATATAGAATCATTTAAAGTTAAAATGGGGTGGAACTAAGGCAAGGTTTCCCTATGTCACCTATTTTGTTTTTGTTATATTTAAGTGAAATGTATAGAGCAATAGAAAGAATAGGAAGAGAGGTAGAGTTACTGTTAATAGATGGAAAAGGAGTATATACATTGGCAAGTCTTTTTTGCAGATGATGTGTTTTTCTGTGCAGAAAGAAGAGAAGATGTGGTCATTATACTGAGGACATGTGCTGGGTGGGTAAAAAATGGGGATTAAATTTAGTGAAGAAAAATCAAATATAATGATGATTAATACTGGGGAAAGAGAAGACAAAAAAATTATTATTGGGGGATATAAAGTTAAGTGTGGTGAATAAATATAGTTATGTGGGAATTATCTTAAGTAATGAGAAAAAAATTTTGGATGAATAGGAGAAATAATTGATAAATGAAACAAAGAAAATAAAAAAATTGATAAAGAATATTAACAGTGTTTTTATATAATAAATATGATGTAGCTAGAAACGTGTTGAAGGGAGTTGCAGTAGCAGGGTTTACTTATGGCAATGGTGCATTATGTGTTAGTAATAATATTATATTACTTAAAAGGTACAAAGAAAAGTAGAACAACATACATTATATGCTGATATGTGGACAGCAGAGGAGGCAATTCAAGGAGAAATTGGATGCTCAAGTTTTATATATGAAAGATACAAAAAGCAAAACAAAAATGTTCAGTAGATTGCAGTTTATGGATAATAAAAGAATAGCCAAAATAGTATTTAATTGGGTTATGAGTAAAGGGTAAGGGAGAAGATGGGTGAGAAAGGTAATATAATATGCAGAAGATTTGGATAAAAATTTATATCAGTATACTTGTACAAAAGGTGGGATGATTGTGTTATGATGATTGTTTAGTGTTATAGTGGTAAAGAATGGTATAAAAGAATAGATGCATTAATAAAAATAGGGTTTTAGTGAAATGGAGAACTAGTATAGAGGGTAAGAAGAGTTTAAATATATATAGAAGTAAATGGAACATCGGGTGCAAGTTAATTTTTGATAATAGCAAGGAAAGTTATTTATTGTTTAAGGCTCGAATGGGATCTTTACCAACAAGGGAATATACCTGTAAATGGAAAAATATGGGTGATTTAATCTGAAAGTTGTGTAAGAAAGGCATCAAAAATAGTAGGCATCTGTTTATTCAATGTTAATGCTTGAAAGCAAAAAGGGTACAAATAGTGAAGTTATGAAAGAATAAATATGAGCAAAATGATTATACAGAAAGTGGGTTATTGTTTTTATGCTGGTTTTGAGAAAAGATACAAAAAATTTAGATATGAAGGCCATGTAGTTGACAATGATTGTGTTGTAGAAATGGGATGGAGTAGATTATGGGAAAACTTAGTGTAGGGAATGAAAAGGGAAGGTAAAATGTCTAACAGGTTTCTCTGGGCATAATGGCTGAGAGAATCCTGACTCCATATAAGAAGTCACAGTGCATCACATCACATCACATGAACTGTATAGTATAATATCTTGAGAAGGTCTCAATGGAGATGACGGCTGGTTCAATAAATATTAAAATATAGTTATTAATAGTTGTTTATTTAAACTTTGTTTTGATTGATTATTTATTTATGTATTTGTTAGAACATTATGGGCAAATAAATTGTATTGGGTATTTGACCATTATAGTAATATAGCAATTTTCATGGTTTTTTTTTATTTGCTTGATTTTATTATATATTTTTTTGTAAAACTCTTACTGCACATTTTACATCATTGCTCTTTCTATGGATGAAATAATTTTTTTTTCCAATACTAAAATGTTTCTTTTTGCATTATAAAAGTATAATAATCAATTGTACTTAATTAACCATTTTTAAATGTTGCTCTTTCTTTGCTGCATATATTGTTTTATCCCATTTGCAAAATTTATTGGATAATTGTTTCTTTTGCACTAGCTATGTTGTTGCAGTCTTTAATAAAGTATCATATTATTTTCTTATTGATATCAGTTAATTTTGAACTATTTATCACATCAGTCAATGTTTTAAAACAATTAGCAGTTGTAAATTAAATTCATTGGAATATATTATGTTTTTTTCCCAAATTTTCATATCTTTTGGTTTTGTACTCACTCATCTCTTGCATCTTCCTAATTGATATTACTTTATTAAAATACATATTTTCTGGTATTTATAGTCTAATTCAGCTGTCTATTTAATTTTATATTCTTATATCCATTTATGTCTTTTTTTCTCCAAAACAAAAGTTAAAATATACTTTTTATGCCTGAAAATTCAACAAATCTCCTTTTTATCACTATAATCAAATTTATCCACAAAATTTTTATCTTTAATCTATTATCCAATTCTAGAATTAAACTTCCCCAAGATAATTTTAAAGTGTTATTTGTTATGGAAAACATTTTTATATGCAAATCCATTATTTCTTTATTACAATGTAAACTTATTGAAAAATATAAATTTGCATAATCTGATTTAAATAATTTTCATTAAGTTGAATGTCTAATCCTTCCATTGTGTGAGATACTTCATCAATGGCCATAGTATGGCCTATACATGTGCATTTATTGTACCTTATGTTTTAAATTTTCAAGACAATTGTCTACATTTTTATTTAAATTCATGAAATTCAATAATATCCCATTTTAAAATTAAACAGTTCTTCCAATTGTTGTAATCTTTTTCTATTTGAAAGCAATGTGGACTTATAGGTACCTAAATAAATGGTCATCATTGAATGGCAACTTGGATTCACAATTGAGGATTCTTAATGTCATTTGTTTGCAGCCTGAAAATACTGTCTTAGCTGACAAATTTATAGTTTTCTGGGAATAACATTCATAATTTATTTCTTTTTTTTTCATGATTACAAATATTGCTATATCATCATTTTGCCTCCACAGAAAATTAATTGATGCTTTGGTTGGGAAATATCATATAAGTAAAAAAGTTCATGGATTTTTCTTGTTCTTCAACTCAAAGATAAAACTCAATAAGTTCATTATTTGGAAAGTCGTCTATCCATCCTACTTTATTAATATTCATATAGTAATCAAAGATGCAAAAAGAAGAATATATAAATTGAATATTAGGAAGTTTTTATTCTTGGATTATTTAAGACCTGAGAAGGAAATCAAAATGTATATTTAAAATTATTAAATTTATTTTTCTATATGTGCATGCATAATATAATGTCACTCTAAATAAATAATATATGTGAATATTTGATACAATGCAGAAATCAGAACATTGGAAAATTAATATCTAGATAGTAATTTATTTATATATTTAATGACAATTTATATGATGATAATTTATGTTAGGATGTTGATAATGATCCATTTAATGAACTGGTTGGAGTAAAAATTTAGATACAATTTGACATTGTGAATCTATTTTAATGATTGAATTAAATTATTTTATATTGTTGTCAATAGTAAATTTTTAAACTTATTCAGCATAATTATGATCAAAAATAAAGATATATATATATTCCAGAATTTTGATCAGGATAAGAATATGACTATAATAAAGGAAACACACCAAAAATTTATATAATAAAATTTTAATTTAATATTAAATTGACAAAAATAAAATAATACTTGATTAAGGAAGTTAGTTCATAATGTATTAAAATATTATTTCATTCGGAAATATTAATTTTCAAAACTCATAATAGATATTTCCAAAAATTGTTTTTGATCTGAAAACAAAAAAGACAACTTATATAATAATTATTTATTCATATTATCATAGATTATGATAATAATTGTCAAGATTACAAATATCTATCAGCCATCGAATAATAAGAACACAATTATTTTTATACATAAAGATATATTGATTTACCGTCCAACAATACAATTAATTGAGAATGTATTTTTCAAATAGCATATAAATATTGTTAATGTGAAAATGTAATTTAAATGATAAAAAAATAGTTTAATGGATTTATTAATAAATAGCTAGTTATCAAAACAATTATACTTTAAAATAAAAATCTAGGACAATTTTTTTTCTTTTATCTTTCAGAAAACACCCAACTATTTCATAATTCTAAATAAAAGTTTTATTAAAAATACTTGTTTTTTATTCATTTTTATAAAAAATTATTTTAGACGACAAAATTAAATGTAATAGTTAGATAATTAATTTTGCACGTGGATAATTAAAGTAAATAAATCATTTTAAAAAAAATTCGCTTGCAATTAGTTCAGTTGTGTTATTTTAGAATTTTATAGTAATGATACAATCGGTCATTTGGCAAATTTATTAATCAGGTACTCTGAGAGAACCTCCACTAATATCCTGCTATAATATTCAAAGCTGTAAGTTCTCACATATTTTAAACCTCATTTTATTTTTCTTTCTGCCCTGTAGGATCTAAATTTTCATCGCAACTCTTAACTACTTCTGCGTTGTTCATTCCGCAACTCCCATTGACAATATCTAAGCTTTTTTATATATGTTTTTCAGGATATGTTGTGAATATAAGAAGTCATCTTGTGTTCTAATTAATTTTGTTTCCAATTATAAAATATATTTTACAAACATATTAATTAATTTTGCAATTATTTGAAGCTAAACTGGAATCTGTATATGTTTTTTTCTTCTAAACTTTAAACATAATTAAAATAACCCGTTGTTATGATTCTTAATTAATTTGCAAATAAAATAATAAATTTCGCAGAATATGCAAATTGTATATACACACTTATTAAAATAAATTAAAACACAACGTTTTAATCATTTCTATTATTTTATTACTTATTTTTAGTGTTTATTTTATGCCTATCTACATGATTATTATATATGCTTGCAATTATTGTTAATCAGATTTGATTTAATATATTTATTGATTCGATTTTTTTATTATTATTTATATACAAGTTAGAAAAAATAATCTTGTATTATTTTCAATCTTTATTAGTTATATATGTATATAATATCGAAATATAAATATATTGTCTATACGAAGCATCTAATTAGAAGCGATCTGAACTCAGACTTTCAAGCTCTGTAGAGGTACGGACTTCATCATATGCAACTGACGCACATGACCAAATATATGTGAAAAAGATAAATGATCTCCAATATAAGTATTTCATGCTGAACTAACACTCATCAGTTAATCCAGATCACCATCTCTTCCACATATATACAATAAGTGCTCTGTTTATATCAAGATATTAAATCTTCAAACTTTAATGGACAAACTTTAATCTTCTTCATCATCAAAGTTTTCAGCCATCCATATCCTTAAAAATCTGATAATAAAACACTCACAGCTGTTATTGATGCAAATATTATCATACCCATGTTAATTTTAATTCATTCTGACAGCTCACATTTAGGACCTTAATATGTCCATTTAAATACAGAGAAGAGGGATGAACAGAATATGAGCTGAATATGTAATATTTAATATAAGTATATTGTCAAGCTTCTATAGCTATGCACATCATCTTATACTACTGATACAAATGAATAAGATGGAGTGCACAGCTGTAGTGAACTTGAAAGTCTGGGTTCACATCTCTTCCAATTACATTAAGTTTAGTAGACAATATACTTATATTTAAATATTACATATTCAGTCTGTAATCTGTCTGTCCCACTTTTATGTATTAAAATAGATATGTTAAAATCCTTATGTGAGAGGTCAGAGTGACAATGTCAATATGAGTATGACAATAATACCAGCATCAATAAGGGTTTTGAATGTTCCATCATTGGATTTTCAATGATATGGATGGTTGAAGAGTTGGAGGGTGGAGAAGATTGAAGCTTGTCCATTAAAGTTTGAAGATTTTCTATCTTAATTTAAACTTTGAATTGAATGTATATAGGTGTGGAGATGGTGATCTAGACTAACTGATGGGTGTGGATTCAGCATAAAATTCATATATTGGAGATTATTTATCTTTTTCAGTCATGTGTGCCAGTTGTATAAGATGGAGTGCATAGCTTTAGAGAGATTGAGTGTCTCAGTTCAAGTCTCTTCTAACATATATAATCAATGTTCTATGTACATGCTTATGTTTGCAGGTTTTAGTTAAAACACGTTTGCTGGTTTTAATGCTAAATAAAATATTTCTCAAGTGTTTGCCTTTGAAAATAAAAAGACAATTTCAATACATTTAAAACAAAATAAAACTTATTAATAATGAAAATTTTTACATATATATAAAAGAGAAAGTGGATATATATATATATATATATATATATATATATATATATATATATATATATATATATATATATATATATATATATATATATATATATATATATATATATACATTGCAGGTTTATCCATGTTAAAAAATTTAAATATTGATATACCGACATTTCATCTTGATCACACAAGTCATCTACTAGGTGATAAAAGGTAAAAAGACAGTTGTAGAGGTGCTACAATCAATGATTTGAAAAAAAAAACTTAAAGTTCCACCAATAGCAAAAATGTTAAATTAAGAATGTTTTAAAAAAATCTCCAAATAGGAGGAAGTTTGCATATATCATCTCACTTATTGATCCAATCTGGCCTTTTAAGTATCTCAATGGCTTCTCTAATTTTGCACTAGTAGAGATTATCACATTTGGATATGATCCTGGTACTAGAAAAATCAATTTTATGACCGGAATCTATAGTATGGAGTGAGAGTGTTGATGATGATGAGTGTTGTTTAACTTCATTAGCATGCTCATCTCTCCTAACACTGATGCGATGATTACTCATACTTATGTAAGAAGCTTTACAATTTTCACATGAGATTTGATAAAAACCATGGGATTCAAGAGGGATTGAATCCTTAGGCTTGATTATTAAATTGCTGATCTTTTGATGAGTAGAAAATGCTGTATTTATATTATAGCATTTTAGTATACATCCAATACTGTCTGTAGTTCCTTTTACATATGGAACACAAATCCTAATAGCTGATTTATCATCTTTTTGTTTCCTATTTTGTCCATTTTGGGCTTGAAATAAGGCTTTATATATATATATATATATATTGTGCCATTACAATTTGGTCACTAGCCAAATTTATAGTAATGTGCATGTAGAAAAGGTAAACCAAAAATCATCATCACATTTTTATATAATCATAAATGAAGCTGTAGGGCATCCAAGTTCAAACCCTACCA